>JAFEMH010006280.1:0-129577 GCA_022495995.1 Adenophora triphylla var. japonica | reverse complement strand
GTGACTTTCTTCAATCGGGAGCAAAATGATACCAACAGTTGATCGACACTGGATCTGAATCGACGAGAAGCGAGAACGGCTTTTACCTCGATAATGGTCAACTACAAACGAGAGAGAACTAAGAGTTACCACGACAAGAAAGGTGAGCAAGGTCGTTCCGGAGTTGGAGATTACGTGTTGAGAAAGATTGAAGCAACGGGTAGAAAGGACCCGGCGAGAGACAAGCTATCTCTAGCTGGGAAGGTCACATGTATAGTCGCTCCGGAGTCGTCGAGGAAGGAACTTACGTGATAGCCACCCGGGACGGATGACGAGGTTGAAACATCCTTGGCATCTTGCTACTCCACTTTGATCGGAAATATTACTTCTAGCTTTCGAGTTTTCAAGTTCAAGTTTGTGTTAGTTTCCGAGTTTCAAGATGATGTAAGCATGTTTCCCAATTGATAAAGAAGTGCGGAGTTTATTCAGATCGAAACGTGTAGTGTTACACTGATCCCAGCGAGAGCTCGACTCTTGAGTCGACCTCTCGTCCTAATAAGCTTCGATTCTTAATCGGCTTTGTTCATTTAACAAGTCCGACTCTTGAGTCGAGCTTCGTTGCTAACAGGCTCGACTCTTGAGTCGGTTTGATCTAACCAAAGCTTCGATTCTTAATCGGCTTTGTTCATTTAACGAGTCAGAGCTCTTGAGTCGACTTCGTTCTAACAAACTCGACTCTTAGTCGGTTTGATCTAATAAGCTCGATTCTTAATCGGCATTTGCTTGATTTAACAAGTCAGACTCTTAAAGGTCGGCTTCGTTCCTAACAAGCTCGACCCTTATTCGGCTTCGTTTTAACAAGCTCGATTCTCAATCCGGCTTTGTTTATTTAGCAAGTCAGAGCTGCTTGAGTCGAAGCTTCGTTCCTAACAACTCGACTCTTAGTCGATCTGTTTCAATGTGGCTCGTACCCTTAGGTCGGCAATAGTCAATCTTGGTCACAACATATGGCCGGGTTTTGCTCGTAGTCAATCTTGTTCAAGGCAAATGAAGTTGACACATTTATCCCTATCTCACATCTGAGCTCGACACTCGCATCGAAGGCACTCTACGATGCAATAAAAGAAGTCGGCTAAAGATAGAAATAAGTCTCCCGAGAAGTGGGCAAGAACTTAGAGCAAAATAAATATTACAAAAAGTATACATGCCTCCCATGAAGAATAGGGCGAAGGCATTTAAGTATCGAAGAACGAAAACGAAAAGTAAAAGTGTTTTGAAGCTTGTTCCATTACAATAACCATCCAAAAACCAGGGAAATCTATTCATAAGCCCAGGGAGTGCCTTCCACGGCCGGTGGCGAGTGCGGGGATCGGTCTCGGCTCGACCTCCCACGGTAGATGGCTCGCAAGAACATCTTGATGCAGTAAACCACCTTAGTGAATCGAATGTGTACTTTGGGGTCTCTTCATTAAAAGGCTGGGTCCTCGTAATCGTCAAGTTCGAGACGGGATAGTGTCAAAATTAACTTTTGCTACCTCGGGAGGGTTCCGGGCGGCGCCCGGCTTAACTGACCTCTTCATCATCTTTAGTGATAAGCTCCATGTCATTATCGGTGTAAGGCACCAAGGAGTGGCCTTGACGAGGCTGCGGTATTGTAAGGATCCTCGAAGCCCGTTGAGCTGGCTTACCGATTGATATGTCAGGCGAAGGATCCTGACAATACGTGCGGCCATATGGCTGCGTCCCTACTTTGAAGAATACGGGCCTCCTTAGTGACATGATCATGGAGCTCGTCGCTATCTTTGTAAACTGGATAGCTTCCTCTTTAGCTTTCCTTATGGCATCGGCAAGCTCGCTTCCCACTTGTAGTCGGCGGCCTACAGCTCTTCTGTTTCTTGGCGAGGTAATTGGCACTTCTCCGGTTGTTGAGTCGCCGATTCGAGATCGGCGGATATTCTCTTCTTCTCCTCCCTGGGAGCGGCAAGCTCTTTATTAGCTTCTCCCGGGTGAGCCAAGGCCTCCTCTTTGGCCTTGATTTCATTTTCTTTAATGACTTGAGTTTCGCCAGGCGGCTGTCAGAGTCGAGTGCTCTTCTTTTTGTCTTCTCGAGCTCGGCACGAAGTTTCTTTTTATCCTCCTTGACTCCTCCACCTTGAAGCGCCTCCTCCTCAAGTTTCAATAGCTCCTCATTCTTTTTAGCCGGCATGAGCTTGGCTAGCTTCTCTGCTCCTCGGCGGCCTTCCGGTAAGTGGTGGCCGGGTCGATGTGGCAAGGGCGCAGGACGGATAAAGAAAAATGTCAAATCAAGCTTAAGTAAGAGGCGGTAAAGGAAAGACATGAGGGATAAGCACAATACGTCGAGGTTAAAAGAATTACCTCGAAGAAGCTAGCAGGAGCCTAGCTCGGCAAGCTGAAACAGGAGTCGAAGGTTTCTTGGTAAATCTGCGGATCAAAGTCACGATCAGTAAGCCCTCACGACAACTACTTGACCATCTACTCCCAAGTCGGGATATTCCCCAGCCGAGCGGTTGATCTTTGGTCGGAGGGCGACCTCGCTCGGCTCGTCGGCTCGAGCTGGACCATCTCGGCATAAGACACTCTAACGAGGGGAAGGTTGGGGGCCCGAGCTCTCGGTCCCGGGTTCGCTAGCATTGACTTGATCGGAGGCGAGCTCGCTATTGAAGGGCCGATCTTAATCACCTTGATAGGGGCACCATCATCTTCATCTTCGTCTTCATCCAAGGAAATGACGTAGGACTTCCTCTTGGAACCAGCCTTGGTTTTGGTTTTAGCCCTTTGTTTTTGGACTTAGCTTGGGCTCGAGGATTACAGCACGTCCGAGCCTCCTCCTCATGCTCCACATTCGGCTCGGCTTCATCCACGCCGGCGGCTTGACCTTCTTCGGGATCTTGGACATTGACATCCTCGGCATTCTCTCTCTTGGGCCTTGGCTTGACTCTTGAGGCTCTCCTCCACGGGAATAGATTTAGCGGGGTCCACATCGACGATCTGCGAGAATCTCGTGGCCATTTGGACACCTTCCCTCTCTGTGTTCCACTGGCATTGGGCACCGCGCTCCTCTTGCTTTTCCTAATATCGATAGCTCGGCCCATGTTTGCTTCTTGCTCAGGAGATAGAACTATACCAAAAAAGAAGCAATAAAGATCAGATCGGCGCAAGTAATCTCTACATACGACACGTAGTTCTATGTACGAATTAAACCTACGCGAGCTAGTTATTCTACATACGAGCAAAAAGTTCTATGTATAAATCCGACTTGCGAGTAAGCAAACGGCGAGTTAAGACATATATCAACTAACGAGTTCAACACACGGCAGTTATTCTAAGTAGGAAATAGAGCATGCGCATCAGCAAATGCGGGAAGAATCAAGGGACAGTGAATGGTGGAGTTCTTACCCCCAAAATGTTCTATCTTTTCCTTCTGATGATTGACTCCCTGCTTACGGTAATGGCATTCTCTCTTGAATGCGAATCGAGCTCCCTCATGGGTGACCCAATCTGGATATCTCGACACCTAACTCTGGAACCATGGGTACCACGTCCCCACCACCAACCATCAATCCGGCCTTGCGGATGAAGTTATTCTTATTGGTTCCCAGGGCATGCCTGTGATAGCCCCATTTTTGGTGAACTCCACCTGACTTCTTACGCAAATCGTTGTGCCCGATATGGTGCCCGGTAGTCCTCTTCCCTCACACCTTTCGTGTCGGCCAGGCGAGGGAAATTCCATCCCCTTCGACTTTCAACCGGCACCACGTAGGAGTTCCATCCATTTGGCCTTACCAGGAAGATTGGCAAATAGCTTGGGAATCTTTGGCTTGGAGGAGTACTTATCCTTATGGGTACATCAAACTTGATATTGAAAAACTCCTTGAACACGCTTCAATACAAGGCTCGTTATCCTAAAAATCTACAAACCATGGTGAAACATACCGGTACCACTGCGGTGTTGGCTCCTAGTTGAAGTGGCAAGGCATTTGTGCATTCTAAAAACTCATTTATAAATGGAGTGCAGGGTAACCTTAAACCGGCCTCAAATTGGCCGTAGTAGAAAGCCGCACCTTGTGGGATCCTCCTCGTCGGTATCCTGGCTGATTGAAGTAATCATCTACGCTATACAAGGTGACATCGAATTCTTTCCTATCAACCTCGCAAAATTCGTGTATCATACTCGCGAGATGGAACATTCTGTTTTCCTCTAAGCACCTTTGGAGGCATAACCTGTTCATTCTGGGTACCACATTATCCTCAGCATCGACGATACGTGGGCTAGATGAGGTCGACGCATGGGCTTCACCTTGAGTCTCCGTATACGTACAAGAAGAAGGGGAAACGGGGAATCGGTTCTACAAGAAGTCTTGGGAGTCTATCGGATACACTGGGGCGACCTAGATTCCCCGGAAATCCTATCCTATTCACTAATGAAGGAGGGTTTATTGGGACCTTGAATGTAAACGTGGTAATATGATCGAAGTTCATGAAAGAGGTGAAACTTGACTCGACTCTTAGGTCATTTGTTCCGAGGGTACCTAAGCTATCCCTACGAGGCAAGACCAATTCGGTGAAGTGCAAACCCCGTTGGGTTAAAATTGAAGTACGCTCCTCAATGGTCATCTCCCTCCGCTCACGTTCAAATGTTTATACACCTACGATTGATTTTACAATACCCATACCAAGCTCAGGGTTACGTACTAAAGGTCTTAGCCGTGGCGGAATTGAAGAAATTACGGAAATAAAGCCCTAATTCGAAAGACGAAGAGAAATACCTTAAGTTAGTTCGAGCGAGGGGGTCTACGGATGAAGATGGGAGATTTGATTTATCCGATTGCCTTCGTCGATATCTTCGCCAGGACTTGAAGGAATCAAAGATGGCGAAAGTTGTAAATGGAGAAGGATTCTTGATTTTATAGTTCCTTGAATTGGAAAGGGCAAAGAGAAATTCAAAATTAATTTTCCTAATTAATTACGGAAAGCTGTTTCCTAGGCGGACTCTCAAACGTCAAAATTGTAATCATTATGGCAAAAACGGCGCTCCTTCATCTATGACCGTTCATCATCAACGTCTGGATTGTGCCACGTCATCTTGGTCGACTAAACCTCAGAGCAGAGTAACGACCTGCGAGTAACAACAAATTTTCGACAAGATTTCATTAACTTCCTAGTCGACAAAGAAGTCAACTCGAAAGTTGGGGGCAGCTTGAACATACCAAAAGTATCGAGTTGGGCCGGACGAGTAAAGCCCGATCGCGAGACACCCTTGGCCACCGTATTCTCGATGAGGTGGCCCAATCGAGAACGAAGGCCCAAAGCCCGTCTCTTGTATCCCGGTCGACTAAGCCCATGGTCCGACCTATAAGTCCCGACTTGAATTAGTCAGACCTCATGATCCATATCATAATTCGGGTACGAACCATGTACTCTGCGAGCGGTCGGGTCGACCATTCCACGAGTGGCGACCTCGACCTAACCGGCCAAGCCAGTGACGACTGACACTTGAAGCTTATTGGTCAATCAATGCTGTGGCGCATCCCTACAAATCGGGGACCGTTATAGACGTGCCCGCTGACCGAGTAACCGCCGCTATAATCTCGGAGGACATGCCGCCTCCCAATACATCACTCTTGCCTATAAATACTTCATCATGACCAAACGGTGAAAGGTAAGCGCCATTTTGTTATCGAATTCATTATTCTATACATCTTGAGCTATATACAATTGTGATCTTACCTCTCGCCCGAGCGTCTTCGCCCGGAGAGACACATCCGGCTAGTCGTGGGTTCTGTTTTCAGGTCAAGGAGCCAGGTGATCAGTCCTGCCACGTGGAGGAAGATTGATAAGCACAATTCCTGCAGCATCAGTAGTCATTTATATTTTCGATTCCTACATTTTAATATTTGTATATAAAAACAACAAATATTCTACAATTTTTTTTTTTTACAAAAAACTTGGACATAAATGTTATTTTGCATACTAACTACATTTGTTTTTTTATGAACATATTAATTACATTCAGAAAATCTGCAATAATTACATCATTAAAAGTTACTATAAAGCTTATAAAGCTTGCATTTCAAAACCTACTTAGTAAAAAAAAAAAGGTTGTGTATGGATAAAATGGTTCTTTTCTTTTTCTTTTTGAATTTAATAATATAAATATATGTTGGGTTTGATGCCATCTATTTGGAGATGCCTAATTAGGGGATTAAAACGGCTTTATTTCGGAATTGCGACAAGCAACAAAGGGGACGATCGCGCCCCGAAGCCAAGGGGCGATCACACGAAGTTTACGGAAAAAGGGCGTCGCGCCCAAGACGAGGGCGATCGCGCGGTTTTTCTCGAGAAAGGGGCGATCGCACCGGAGGGAGCGATCGCACGGTAGTCCGAGCTGGGTTTTTTCAGTGTCGATTCACTTTAGGGTTAAATTCCTGTAGGGTTAGGAGTAGCCTACCCCCAACCACATGTTTAGTTCCTTTTACTCATCTGTTTCTCTAGGTCTAGAGTTTGCACAGACAAGAATTCCTTGCAAGGATTCGTGCACTAGATTAGAGATTGTATTTCTATTGATTTTCCATACATAATAATATTCTCTTCCTCTGCCCGTGGACGTAGCCAAATTGGTGAACCACGTATATTCTTGTGTTGTGTGATTGTTGCTTGTTCGTTTCAAACCTAACGGTTCTTTTTAGAGCATCCACAGTGGTGAACGAAAAATTCGTTCACCACGTGAACGAAATTGGCATGTGAACAAAATTTCGCTCACGCCAGCTTACATTCTGTAGCGGTGAACGAATTTTTTGTTCACAGAAATATTTTTTAATAGAAATTTGATATTATAAAATTAATAATATACATTAATGAATATTATTTTTTATTAACATCATTAACAATAAATATAATTTTTTTTATTATTTTACTTAATTACACAATTTTAAAAAGTTAAACACTCATAAATAAACGTTAAATTACGATAATTTAAAACATTACACCCATGAAAATTAAAAATTAAAATACAACACACAAACAAACGAACAAAAAGTAACGCGCTCATAAATAAAATGATGCATATGATAGAGAAAATCTTGATTTTTTTTTTTTGCTAATTATAGAGAAAGGAAGTATAGAAGAAGAGAGGTACATAATCTAGCAATCTTGAGCTCTATTTATAGGGAAAAAAATGAACGTTTTTTAAATTTGATCTAAATGACGTCGTTTGACGCAAGAGAAAATTTAAATATATAAAAAATGAAAAATTTATCAAATATATACAATATTTTTTTTATCATTTTTAAATAGTAAAATATTAAAATTATATCAAATATTATAGAGAAAAAGAAATTATAAACATTTTTAATATATTTATTTCAATAATATAATTTCAAAAATGTCAAAATTACAAAATACACATATAATTCATGAAATGAACGAAACTCATCATGAACGAAATTTCGTTCACCACTAATTGTCATGAACGAAATTTCATTCACGAAATTGCTGTCGGTGAACACTAATCATGGTCTTATAGATTACATGAATGAAATTTCGTTCACCACTAATTGCTATGAACGAAATTTCATTCACGGAATTGCTTTCGGTGAACACTAATCATTGTCTTATAGATTGCTGATTAATGTTTTTACGCTTAATGTTTTTACGCTTACCCCTCTTTCTCCTTCCAAAAGTAACTAGGGTTTCCATTTTCTTTTCCATCAGCATTTTCTCGAGAAAATTAACAACCATCCATGGCAACTGATTACGTGATAAACCCTAATCGTTTCAAAACCTTCTTCGACGATCTAGAAACCCGCAAAACCCTGCTTACCACAATCACAGACCTTCACAAAACCCTAATTACACAATTCACTTCTCTTGATCAAGCCCTAACCCTCAAATCCAAAACCCTAGGTACCCAGATCGATTCTTTCAATACCCACAAGATTAAAACCCTCGAATCCCTCCAGAATCGCGAGAATGGGATACCTGAACGGGAATCCACGCTTGCTACTCGCGTTGAGGAGCTCAAGGCGTCGGCTATTGCCGAAATTGAGGGCGACTCCGGTGGTGGCGTGGAGGGGAATTTGTCGGAGAGATTGAGGTTTTTCTTTAAGAGGATGGATTCGAGTGGATTGATGAGGTTCTTGTTGGCTAAGAGGAAAGAATCGGTGGCATTGCGGTCGGAGATGGTGGAGGCAATGGGCGAGGCGGTGGATTTGCTTAGGTTTGTGGTGGATGCTGTGGAGGAGTTTGTGGGGAGTGAAAGTTGAAGGGAAAGTTGGGTTAGCAGATAGAAGGTGGGCTTGTGGGATTTTGATTCAGGCTGCATTGCCTATGGAGCGAGAAGACGAGTGAGTTTGGTGGTGGGGTGGCTGGAAAGTTGAAGGAGAGAGCGGCAGCAGTGTTTGGAGAAGTGGAAGGGGGTGTTGAGTGGCGGTGAAGGGAGTAGTGGGGTGGGGAGCTGGTGAAGCCACCATGTTTTTGCAAATGGTTGTTGAGTTTGAGTTGAAGGATAAATTTGACGAGGAGTTCTTGAGGAAGTTGGTAGTGGAGTTTGCAAATAGAAGGGATATGGCAAAACTTGCTATCGCCTTAGGTTTTGGAGACAAAATGGGAGGTAAGTGTTTTTCTTAACCATTATGCTTATAATTGGTATATGATAGTTGTTGGAAATTTTGTTCATAATTTGCACACATGTATGTCTATATTCTATGGTTTATGATAGGATAATGTGGATAGTGATGTTCATTCCTTGTGTTGTAATCCCTCTGTCCCGAAATGATCTTCTTACTTATTTTGGTGTTAACACGAAGGTACTTTGAGCAATAGTTAGGTTATTTTAGTTATCCTAATGAAAATTTTTAAACTTGGTATTGATACACCATTATATATACTATCAATAACAATTTTAAGATGCTTCTTCAAATAATTAACTTAGCCTAAAGTTATTGCTCAAAGTATCTTCGTGTAAACAACAAAAAAAGTAGGAAGATAATTTCGGGACGGAGGGAGTACTACTTTTGTGTCATGTTTGTAGATAGAAGATGAGTACTTTCCTTTACTACATAGCTTGTGTCTTTGGAAAGTTAATATTATTACCTCTTAATTGCTATGGCTACATTTTTGCCGTTCTTAAGTTCCAAGTATTGTTATTATGTCTGCTAAATACTGCTATATGGGTGGTTCCTTTTTAAGTAATACTAGTACTCTTACCCGTGCCAATGGCATGGTGACAGTATGAATTTGATCGGTCCTATAAAAGTGTATAACATATTTTGCGATGGGGAGGATTGAGAGGTCGATTGCCTTATTGTATGGTTAAAGTTTTATATCATCACCCGAAGCCTTGCTTGATTTGAACTTAATATAGTTAAATTGATTAACCCGGTGAAAGAATGCAATTTTTTTTGTTAAACTACAATCTTAATATTTGATTCAAGCTCTGAAATGATTAAAAAATGTTATAAACTTTATGGGATGGAGGTTATACAAAACTAACAAAAATGTATTTCGTTAAATTTTAAGCAAATTTATTAATAGAGTAGAACATTTTGAAAAATTTAGTAGTTCTACTTTGCGGTTTTATATTAGCAGTTTTTTTTTTTTTTTTTTTTTTTTTCGTGGCAGTTTTTTGTAAGTGTGGGAAGTGGAAGGGAGGGCGAATTTTGACCGTCGGATCAATTTTGTGAGAATGAATCTGAGCCCCTCTTTGTCTTGGCGGTTTTTCCCATTCCCTAGTTAAATTGATTAACCCGGTGAAAGAATGCAATTTTTTTTGTTAAACTACAATCTTAATATTTGATTCAAGCTCTGAAATGATTAAAAAATGTTATAAACTTTATAGGATGGTGGTTATACAAAACTAACAAAAATGTATTTCGTTAAATTTTAAGCAAATTTATTAATAGAGTGAGAACATTTTGAAAAATTAAGTAGTTCTACTTTGCGGTTTTCTATTAGCAGTTTTTTTTTTTTTTTTCGTGGCAGTTTTTTGTAAGTGTGGGAAGTGGAAAGGGAGGGCGAATTTGGACCGTCGGATCAATTTTGTGAGAATGAATCTGAGCCCCTCTTTGTCTTGGCGGTTTTTCCCATTCCCTATTGTAACATAGATTTTTGGTTTGAAATTTCTTAAATGTCTAATCTTTCTTTATTCAATGGGACCTACTTGTTATACTCACAACAACTACCTCACTCACAATTCTAACCCTCCTTTTCATACCCACAACACCTACTCCACTACCAATATTATTACTGCCCCTCCCATCTGCTGTGATTTCAAATGGAGCAGATGGAGTATGAGTTTAACCCCAACTCATTGAGTCATTTGTTCTACAGCAGTGCCACAAGGAAATTCATTTTTTTAGTCAGATTTGGAACTCAAGTAAGGTATGTTTGACTACCCAATACCAAACCATGGCTTGAAATTCGAAGAGTAATTAGTCCTGCGGAATTTATTTTGTCCTTCCAATTCCATACTCAAGGCTTGGAATCGAGGTTGCTAAACATACCACATGCCTTGTGCAGAAGTGTTCCCTTGAGCAACTATGTCTTCTATATTTCAGGGAGGGGTGAGGCATGTATACCATTTATAAATGAAATTTAAATGCACTGCTAGTTGCAACTAAAAAGGAAAATTAGGGACATTTTCCACATCTATTTAATTTTTATATTTCTAGGCCAAGCAGAAAGAATTCATGCTGTAGGCCTGTAGCTGCAGTAAGGACCAGAAAGAGTGAAGTTAAGATCAAATTCATGCCAAAAGGCGTGGGATAGTATGAAAGCTTGAAGATGTAGAGTTAACTTAGCTCCTTGTTATTACTCCCTCCGTCCCACAATAAATGGTGCAATTGTCTTGTCAACGTTTTTAAGGAATGTGCTTTACTGGTTTGTGTACATTACTTGCACAATGATAAAATTGCACCAAGTCAATTTCCTATTTAGAAATGTGACATTTATTTTGGGACAAACCAAAATGGAAAGTGCGACATTTATTCTAGGACAGGGGGGTGTATATGTTTTAGAGTAAATTAGCGTTGTTTCTTCATTGATGGTTGAAACAGATTTTGTAAGTAAGAGTTTAAGTGCTCTACCATGAAGTAACATCTTCGGTACATAGTTACAGATTGATTCCATATCCACCCTTGTGGTTTGGCCAGATTCCAATGCCCTTTTTAGGTTCGTTTCAGTTAGTCCCCACCCTTCCGCTAATTCACTTTTAGTATCTACCAGTAGTGTAAAGCAATTTGGTCACCTAAAACATCTATATAAGAGGAACTTCATATAACCCGACCTTTGGCCCAATCCAATCAGGATTAGCTTTCAAAATAGATTAGATCTTGTCAAAAACAACTAACCCATATAAAACTAAAAAAGCATACATATTATTAGAGCCCCTGTATGCATGCTTAAGCTTTTCGATTTATTGGTAACTTAATACAGAGTAGTAACTATCAAGAAGATCCCATTAAATGATATAAACATAGAATGATAGAACAAAAACCAAGGACAGGCGTCCAAAGCAAGTAGACCTATAGACTGGGACCAGCTCTCAAAGAACATTTACAAGAGGTCGGATATTGGACAAAGCATCACAACTATGTTAGAAATTCATATGTTTTATAAGTAATAAGCTTAGAACATATCAAAGCAGTGAAATGGAAGATTATATGGTCAAAATGAACTTGAAGAATTGAGTGCATTGGTTCTGTATAAAATAAATATCAAACCCGTACACCAAAGGTTGAGTCTTCTAGATACCTAATTGAGTGTAAATTTTTACATATAATCAACAAAACCAAAAGAAAGGTATCTCGTTCGAGACTCATTGAGTTAATAGAAAGTTATATATTAGCGTAAAGTATGAGTCTTTGGGCGGATGGAGCATTCCCTTGAGCCAAAAGAAAATAAAATGGAGAACAAAGCCTTTTAATGGTTGTCTCCACCATGTTGCAGAACGTTTTGATTTATTGCATTCAAATTAGACACAAGTATAGGGAGCCTTGTTCTACCATTTTGCATTCATTCAGTTTTGAGTCTCCATCATTAGCATGTTTTCAACAGGCATTGCCATCCCTAGGCCCCAGACCAGCTTACTCTAGAAATGAAGTACTTCCTACGCCTAAGGAAAGAGTAATGTATTAAATAAAGTAAAAAGTTGTTCCTTTTGTCCCTATAAAAGATTAGTTTTGTTTTGGCTGAACACACAAATTAAGGAAAGGGTTGAAATCGACACTGTATCTTACCCCTAATTGACTCCAATTAACCATCTTCATACTCTTAATTTACCAACTGTTGTGTTAAATAAACTATCCCCATTTAATTTTCTCTAAATAAAAAGGCTACTTAAGACAAGTGGCCCTAAAATCAGTCTTTAAAATGAATATGCTCTCTTTTTGGGGCATCTTGAATTGGAATAAGGGACTTACTATTTATGGGACAAATTTGTTACAGATCATTTTTTGGCCAATCTTTCCATCTATAAGTTCAGTTTTTATCAAATAATATATTGATGAAAGTGATTTATTTGCTTGCCAGATATAATTGATGAACTGGTAAAGAGTGGGAAGGAGATCGAGGCCGTATATTTTGCGTCTGAGTCTGGGTTGACTGAGCGCTTCCCTCCTGTTAACCTGCTCAAATCCTTTCTTTTTAAATGCCGTAAAGTTGCTAATACTATTGCAAAGAGTGGTCACCACAGTTCCTCTTCAGTGGTATGTTGATACTGAACTTTTTCTCTTATAGGTCAATAAGTCATCATACTAGAAATTAAGTGCTTGGCTAAAATTTCTCATATTTTAAGCATACACTCCCTCCGTCCCATGATAAATGTCACATTTTACTTGTCAACGTTATAAAGAATGTTCTTCTACTTGTTTGTACAACACTTGTACCATACCCTTGGTAAAATTGCACTAATACTATTTCTTTATTTCGATAAGCGGCCTTTATTTTGAGAAACAAAAAAAGAAAGTGCGACATTTATTATGAGACGAAGGGAGTATTAATCAAAGCCTCCTATAAAGCCTCCAACTGCTTCTTGTTTGGGATTTAAATCAACCATCTATATTTGTTTTCTTTTATTTCAGGAGGAGGCCAACAATTCGGAGTTGAATGGCATCAGATCTATTATAAAATGTGTTGAAGACCATAAACTCGAGTCCCAATTCACCATAGACAACCTAAAAAACCGGGTCACACTACTGGAGAAGACAAAATCAGATAAGAAGAAGAGTGCAGCCTCCACAAGCAAGCCTTCGAACAAGCGGGCCCACGGAGGCAGTGGCAAGGGAGGAGGAGGTGCGTCTTCCTCCTCTTTCCGACCGCCAAAATCGGGCAGATTTTCTAATACCTCCCCAGCTTTCCGCCAAAAGAACCCTCCCCCAACACATCAGCTCCCAGCTGCCCGATATGCTGCAGCACCTTATAACTACCCGAGCCCAAGCGTGTATGAAGGCCCCACTGCAGCCTCGTACGGAGGGGCATATGGTGGAGCTCACGCTCAAAGTCCTGTTGGAATTCCCAAACAACATGGGTACCCACCACAGGATGTTGGAGCAGCTGGGGTCCGCGGCGGTGCATCCTACGGTGTACAGGGGCCGTATGGTGGACAGAGCAACTATGGTGCGTATGATTATGCTACACCTGGTGGTGCTGCAGCAGCTACACCTTCGTATCCGGCTACATACAAGTTATAGTTTAGAAAGTAGGGAGGCACTGATTTGAGTAAAATTCCATATTTGACCTTTCGTGGATGGTAGGAGTTCTAGTTGATGATATGTACCATATGCAAGTTGTAATCCATTTGTCTGATAATTACCACACTCAAATGAGAAAGCAAATGTAAACATCCAATTTTTGTCACTTGATTGACTTGGTTTCTTGTAATCTACTTGCTTGAATTTTTGTTCCTAGCATTGTAATTTTTGCAATCCGATCTTCAACTTTTATATTTTGTTCCTAGAATTGATGGAGCGTTAAATCTTTTGACGAAAATTGTTGAAAAACTTAACGAATTTACAGAAAATTGAAATGTCTGCCCCCGATGTTTATCTAATTCACATTTTCTATATTCCGTTCATTCATCATTATTCCCACCCCCCACCCACCACACACACATTTACTACACCGCCACCACAAGTGGATGTATATTGAAGTAAGATTTTTTAATTAGGGTAAACGGGAAAAATTATGAACGTCTGAAGGGCGATATAGTTGTTTTAACTGATTCCATAGTGAAAAATGTGAATATATTTGCAAATACTACTGCCCAACTAGTTGGGTGGAAATGGTATAAACATGTTTTTCTTACCAATAATCTCCACAAGAGCACACACCGCCTTCAAACTTATGGAACCTATTAGCATCTCTAACAATGAAAACCACCTCAAGAATTTTAGACAAACCCTTAATAAACTCGTGACAATCCCCACAAACTCTTAAATTTTTAAAAATTCGAATCGGCCTTTCCTTTTTATCCGCTCCACCACAAACTAACGCCAACCCAATAGCCAACTTCTCACTATGAACTCGTAAACTCTCCATTTTCGACTCCTCTTCCACGTCATGCATCACAAACCTCACTTCAGAAGCATAACCAATCTCTTCCTTCATTCTCTGCTCCATCTCCTTCAGAACTACATGAATCTTTTCCGTCAGTAAATGTCTGTCATCTCCGTTGTAGAAGAAATGTACTTCTTTGTCAACTTCAACCCAACTTTGCCCTGCTTCTTTCTGTAAACCCTTTTTCTTCACTGATTTTCTTATTCTCTCGCTCTCTTTCCAATGGCCAGCGCTTGCATAAATACCCGACATCATAACATAATTCACTGGACTTTTGTCGTCCATTTTCAGAAGAATTTCTCCCACTTCTCTCCCCATTTCCAAGTCTCCGTGTACTTTACAAGCACTAAGCAAAGTCTGCCAGATACCCATGTTTGGATCAAGAGGCATAGTTTCTATAAGATTTCTTGCTTCTTTCAAACGTCCAGCTCTACCAAGAAGATCAACCATGCAAGCATAGTGCTCCACTTTTGGTCTATTTCTTTGGTCGTTGCACAAAAGCGAGAAGTACTTTTGACATTCTTCAACGAGCCCAGAATGACTACAAGCAGAAAGCACAGCTAAATATGTTACTTCATCAGGAATTATATGATCTGTCAGCATTTTCTCGAACACCTTAACTGCATCTTTGCCAAGACCATGTTTTCCATACCCAGTAATCATAACCGTCCAAGATACCACATCTTTCCGAGGCATCTCATCGAAATATCTCTTTGCTTCCTCTGTTAACCCGCATTTAAGATACATATCTACTATTGAATTCCCAACTGATGTTTCTAAACCTGATGGAAATTTAACCGAGTAAGCATGCATTTGCTTGCCTTGTTCAACTAGTGCAAAATCAGCAAATACAGCCATCAAGCTCGAGAGAACAAACTCATCTATTGTAATGCCACTTTTCCTAAGCTGCGTGAACAAATCCATAGCCTTGGACAACAAGTTCCCCTTTTGAGCATAACCGACAATCAGAGCTGTCCAAGATAGTACACTTTTCCTTTCGACTTGATTAAATACTTTATGTGCTTCTGTTAAATACCCACATTTTACATACAAATCTACAAGAGCACCTGCAATAATTGTTTGTGTTGATAACAAGAGTCCCCTAGCAATAAGGGAAGCATGAATTTGTTTCCCTGCCTCAATAGCTCCAATACCTGCACAAGCTTTTAATGTGCTCGCAAAAGTGAACTCATCCGGCATCTCCCCCTTGATCTGCATTTCTTGGAACAAACGTAAGGATTTGTCGCCCATGTTACCAAGGGCATAGCCTGCTATCATCACATTCCAGCTTATGAGACTTTTATCTAGCATTTTCTCAAACACATGAGCTGCTTCTTCAATTCTCCCACATCTAGAATACATATCAATGGCAGAATTCCCCACCACAGGAAACCATTCAAATCCACTTTTACAATACCAACCATGAATTTGCTGACCATTCTCTACAACACCCAAAAACCCACAAGCCTTTAAATTTGTAGAGAAAGTGAATTCATTGGGTTTAACACCAGAACTTCCCATTCGACGCAGTAATAATAAACAGCTTTCAGCATCAGCCTGTTGCACGTACCCACACATTAGTGCCGTCCAGGAAACAACATCTCTGTCAGGCATTCTGTCAAACACTTCATATGCCTTATCAACTTTACCACATTTTGAATACATATTCACAAGGTTCGTGTTTATCATTATATCAAACTCAAACCCCATTCTCAAAATAGCATTATGAACTTGCATTCCTTGATAAAGTGACAAATTTTTGGAACATAACCTCAAAAGACTGGCCAATCTATGCACCTCACTCATTGCTAAGCCTCCAAATTAGTCCACTAGATTTTCATTAAGATAGAAACCTCTCAATTTACCAATGGAGGCAACTACCAACATACTGTAAGGTGAAAATCTTGGAAGATATGTTCACCAAGAAGCTATGCTGCAAAATTGCGGAATGATGGTAAAATTCAAAAACATCCACCACCACCACCAAGATCACCCTCGCATTTGTTCAAAGGGCAATAATATTTGAAAAACGAATCCTCAACATCCCAAGAACAGAACAAAAACGAAAAAAAAAAACTTAAAATCATATTTGAATTCAAAGTCAGATTGACTTCCATGCAAATCATCCATTGACCACACCAAGATGTTGAAAAAGAAAAACCCAAATTCCGAACCTAATAATCCAGAAGATCTAAGCTAAACAAAAAGCCCAGATGTCAATCTGAGATGGAAACCCATATTCTTCCTTGGCATGATTCCAATCTTTAGAGAACAAACGTTTGCGGTTGGATTTGGAGTAGAATTTACCTAGTTCAGCTCTTCGGCGCGAGATTGAGCTCCGGTGAGATGCCTTTCCAATTTTGGGTTTGTGGATAGAAGGAATGGGAGGGGAGTAAAGGAAAAGGGTCTACTCTAGTAGGGAAGGAGGTAAGAGGAAAGGGGCGGTGGTCGGTGCCGGAAAAGATGGAGGAAAGGGGTAGTTTGGAGAGGGTCGAGCATCTGATTTGAGAGAGTGAGAGAGGGAGAGAGAGAGAGACATATTTGTTTTTTTAAAATTTAGTGGAAAAGTCTTTTTTGCCCCTTGAAAATCATGTGCCAGGCACATGCGTGTGTTTTTAACGGAAGTTACTTTTTTAACAAAATTTTCATTGGATTGCAACAAAAAGTCAACGTGAGAAAGGGAGTTGCAAAAAATTCAATGTTAGTAGCCACATTGCAACAGTTGGTAAAACTTGAATAACTATTTTTCAGCTGCAAACTACATGATCTGTTCTGATCCTTCCTCGAAGCGAACTCCGCCTACTTGCTCTATTCTAGTCCAATGACGCCGTGGTTCCATTATCCAGGAGTGGCAAGAGAAAGAAACTATTATTAAGAGTAAATGTGCATGGTTGTTCTTGTTCCACGACTTTTTAATCATCTTTGTTCACTACTAAGATTTGAAAGAGGTTGAAATTCCGACATTTGACACAGTTGGTTCGCCAAATTTTTAAGATAGAAAAATGAGTGAGATCACCCTGAAACATACATATAATTACTATGTTCTGAAATAGAATCAATTAGCTTTGCAATAATCTTTGTGTATTCCAATTTCCAATCATAAGATTTCAGATCAATTTACTTTTGACCAAGTCTTTAAGAGTTTGTTATTTTATTTTATCTTGCTAGTTGTTTAGGTTCAACAAACTTGTTGCTATTTTCTCTCTTTTCAGTTACATGATAGTATAGTTTATCTTACTAGTTGTTGTTAAGCACTTTATCAGTTAATAAAATGATGATCTTCCTTTCTCAATTTTCTGTACTTTGTTAGTTCTTTTTTTGTTCTTTAAATTACAAATTGATATCAGAACTTTCTTCTTGAGGGACCTGACTCTAAAATATCAACCAATCTTTCTTAGCCTTTCTTATTACATGGCTTCAGAAACCCCTTTCACAGAATTAGTACCAGCTGTATTCAATTGTAAAAATTATCATGTTTGGGCCGCGAGGATGGAGGCGTATCTAGAGGCAAATGATCTCTGGGAGACTGTTGAGGAGGACTACGAAGTTCCTCCATTCACGACTAATTCAACAATGGCACAAATGATTCACAAGGAGAAGAAAGGAAGGAAGTCAAAAGAAAAGGCTACATTGTTTTCTACTTTCTTGCATGATATTTTTACCAGGATTATGACCATGAAGTCATCATTTAAAATCTGGAATTTCCTCAAATATGAAGGATATGAAAGGATTAAAGGAATGCAAGTGCTGAATTTGGTTAGAGAATTTGAGGCGCAGGAGATGAAGGAGTCGGAGACAATCAAAGAATATATAGATAAGCTTCTTGGCATAGCCAACAAAATGTTTCTTGGTTCTGAGTTTTCTGATTCTAGAATTATTCAAAAAATACTTGTAACTGTCCCTGCTAGATTTGATGCTACGATTTCTTCTTTGGAAAGTGCTAAAGATGTGTCAAAGATCACTTTGGTAGAACTAAAAAATGCGTTGCGTGCACCTGAGAACAAAGAAGATTGATAAGGAGCGAAGGTTCTGTGGAGAAGGCATTGCAGGATAAGAAAGGATCCCAGCTTGCAAGTTTCATCTACTAACGTTATTTGTAGCAGTGGAGAGAAAAAGAAGGAATTCTGTCCTTGCAAGCATTGCGGAAAAAAGGGCCTTCCTCCTTTTAAGTGTTAAAGAAGACCATACATGAAATGTGGAAAATGCAACAAACTGGGGGACCATGAGTGAATCTGCAGAAGTAATTTCCAGCAGAAAGATGATGCTCGTGTGGCATCTTGTTTTACAAGCAGCACAACGAGTGATTATTGGCTCGTAGATAGTGGTTGTACCAACCACATGACGAGTGATCAAGAACTCTTTAGAGAGCTTGACAAATCGAAAGCATCTAGAGTCAGAATTGGTAATTGTGAGTACATTGCTATTAAGGGAAAGGGAACTATTCCCATAGAAAGTTGTACAGGTACAAAATTAATTACTGATGTTTTATATATACCTGATATTGATCAAAATTTGCTAAGTGTTGGGCAGTTAGTTGAGAAAGGAATTAAAGTTCTCTTTGAAAATAAGCAATGCTTAATCAAGGATGTCAATGACAAAGAGGTCTTCAGAATCAAGATGAGTGGCAAGTGTTTCTCTTTTGATCCCATGGAGAAGCAATCAGCACATGCAGCTACAGTAACCAACACAACAATTTGGCACAAGAGGCTAGGCCATTTTCATCATTCGTCTTTGTGCTATTTATTGAATATCTGCAAAAGAAAAAGTTGGCTCTTTGGTTGTCTGACCTAGATTCTGAGTTACCAAGCTGCAAGGCATGTCAATATGGTAAACAAGCGAGAATTCATTTCCAAAAGTCATCGTGGAGATCGGCCAAGAAGTTGCAACTCATCCATACAGATTTAAGTGGACCAAAACCTTTTTCACTTAAAGGGAGTAAGTACTACATTGCTTTTATAGATGATTTAACGAGGATGTGTTGGATTTATTTCTTCAAATTTAAGTCAGAAGTTGCAGGTATTTTTTTTTTCAAATTCAAGTATTGGATTGAGAACAAAGTGGCTACAAGATCAAGTTTTGAGGTCAGAAAATGGCAAGGAATATACCTTAATGAATTTGATAAATTCTGTGAGGATGCAGGCATTGAACATCAACTTACAACCCAAATACTCCTCAACAAAACGGGGTCAGCGAGAGGAAGAACGGGACGATAATGGAGACGGCCAGATGTATGTTTCATAAAAAGGAATTGCCTAAGGAATATTGGGAAGAGGTGGCAAACACTGCAATATTTTTGCTTAATAGACTTCCCATGAAAGCAGTAACTGGGAAGACTCCTTTTGAGGCCTGGTATGGTTATAAACCATTATTGAATTTTTAAAAGTATTTGGATATTTGTGTTTTACTTATATGCCACAAATCAAGCGAGATAAGTTAGATAAGAAAGCTGAGCCCGGTTTATTTGTTAGATATAGCTCAACATCTAAAACTTATAGAGATTTTCAACCTGATACAAGAAAAATTCTAATAAGTAGAGATGTGAGCTTTATGGAAAATGAGATGTGGAGCTGGAATCTGTTGGAACAAAATGATCTATCAAACCATGAACCATCTCATAACTAGATTAAGAAGAGAAGAAGATGAAGATGGAAGCGTGTACCTGAAGAATCCATGATTGTGTTCTTGATCTTTGTTAGTTCTTTTTTTTGTTCTTTAAATTACAAATTGGTATCAGAACTTTCTTCTTGAGGGACCTGACTCTAAAATATCCACCAATCTTTCTTAGCCTTTCTTATTACATGGCTTCAGAAACCCCTTTCACAGAATTAGCACCAGCTGTATTCAATCGTAAAAATTATCATGTTTGGGCCACGAGGATGGAGGCGTATCTAGAGGCAAATGATCTCTGGGAGACTGTTGAGGAGGACTACGAAGTTCCTCCATTCACGACTAATTCAACAATGGCACAATTGTTGATGATCTTTCTAGAATGACTTGGGTTCATTTGCTGAAGTATAAATCAGAAGTCAGACCTTTAATTAAATCTTTCATTGCAATGATAAGAACTCAATTCCAAAAGGATGTACAAATCTTAAGATCACATAATGGCCTTGAATTTGATATGAAAGATTTTTTTCGAAAGCAGGAATCATACATCAGACTTCTTGCATTTATACGTCAAGACGTGAGGTGAGCCAGTAGGTCTAGGAGGGGTCCTCGGTCTTAGCGGTTAGAGCTTATTAGTCATTGAGTCGAGGTGGGCCCTCGTCAAGACGTGAGGTGAACCAGTAGGCCGAGGAGGGGTCCTCGGTCTAGGCGGTTAGAGCTTGTTAGTCATTGAGTCGAGGTGGGCCCTCGTCAAGACGTGTGATGAACCAGTGGGCCGAGGAAGGGTCCTTGGTCTTGGCTGTAAGAATGTTAAATGTTGGTCAGGTAGTCATTTTGACTTTGACATGTTTGTAAGTTGAGGACAAGGTCCTCGTTGTTCCGTGTGTAGAAGAGTCGGGGATAAGATCCTCGTCTTCCACTGTGTTAGTAGTGGCAGTTGCTTTGCATGTTTGAAGAAGTAAATTTCATAGACTGAACTTGATTACATTGAACTGCAATCCTACCATACTGAAAAAGTAAAAGACTGAAAGCTGAAAACTAATCTTTTACAAAAAATAGACTATCATTAATGATAGTATTTTCGAAGGTTGTCGGAATGCCATGGATGCTTAAGCTCCTTCCCCTCCTTAGTCTTCAATCTGTAGGTCCTTTCTCGAATGACTTGAGTGATGATATAGGGACCTTCCCAATTTGGGGAGAGCTTGTTTTGTTCTGCCTTCCGACCAGTGGCCTCAATTTTTCTAAGTACCCAATCGCCTACTTGTAATACTCTTCTGATGACCCTCTTGTCATGGTATGCCTTGGTCCTTTGTTTGTAGTTTACCATCCTCATCTATGCAGCTAGTCGTTTCTCATCTATCAGGTCTAGGTATAGGAGCATATTAACCTTGTTGACTTGCTCATCATAATGGAAATTTCTCACAGTAGGGATGTCCATCTCAGCGGGTGCCATAGCCTCAGAACCGAAGGTCAGTGCGAATGGAGTTTCCCCGATTGGCCACAGGGTGATTGTACGAAACTGACCCATGCAAGGCTAGGGAAGTTCGTCCAACCATCTTCCCTCGCGTCCTTCAAGGTTCTTAGTAAGGGCCGTTAGGACTAATTTGTTGGCGACCTACGCTTGACCGTTGCCTTGGGGTCTGCTACGAGATGAGTTTGCGTGGTGGACTTTGACTCTTCCCAACTACATTGTAAATGCCATAGAAAATTGGAGTCCATGATCAGAAATGATTGTGTGAGGGAGTCCGAATCGACACCAGATGTGGTCGTGGACGAAGTTGATTGCGTTCTCTTCTGTTATCTTGGCAAATGCTTTCGCTTCTATCCACTTGGAAAAGTAATCAACAGCTACTATCACGTACTTGTAATTGCCTCGGGCGGGAGGAAAGGGTCCAATGATGTCGATCCCCCACATATCAAATGGCCACGTTGTTATTACAAGTGTTTGCTCAACTGCCGGTAGTCTAGGAATGTCGGAGAATCTCTGGCATTTATCACATTTTCTAACATAGGCGTGCGCGTCCTCCCTCAGGTTTGGCCAATAATAACCTAGCGAGATAATCTTGTCAACTAAAGTTACGGCCCCGGTGTCCGCCGCAAACACCTTCATGCACTTCAGCCAAGAGGTTCTCAATTTCCTTGGGGTAGACACATCTTAGCAGGGGCTTAGTGAAAGATCTTCGATAGAGGACTCCGTTCATCACAACGAACCTTGGTGACCTCTTCTTGATAAGTTTGACTTGTGCTTCATCTTCCGGGAGTTGGCTCTTTTCGATGTAGTCTATGTAGTCATCGATCCAGCATCTCTCCTCCTCATCTAGGAGTATGACTTGTAGTCTTTCATATGCGGGTCGTTTGGATTGGAGTTAGACTCAGACACATCCATAGTCGCTAGTTTAGATAGAACGTTCGCGATTTGGTTATCTTCCCTGCCTATTTGCTTGATTTCGAAAAATTCCATCTTCTTCGTCATGTCTAGGACAAGGTCTCAATATTTGGTAAGGGAGGGATTTTGGGTGTTATACTCTCCCTTTACTTGTTTGACAACGAGTTGGGAGTCACAGAATGCCGCCACATTTGTTGCTCCATAATATGAGGCCAACTCAATACCAAATATTAGAGATTCATATTACAGCTTGGTTGTTGGAGGCAGGGAACTTGAATCGAATAATATCTTGCATGGTGTATTCTCCTTTCGGACTTGCTAGTACCACTCCAGCTTCGCTTCTGTCCTTTGTAGCTGACCCATATGTGTATAAAACCCAACAATTGGACGGGAGTTCGATGGGAGACTCTTCTTCCTCTTCTGTCGTGTTTTGCTTACGGGAAGTGGGGAAATGTTCACCCATAAAGGCAGTCTCAACCTTGAAGTCAACCAGGGGTTGTGCCAGGAGGGTCTTCCTTGGTTGGTAAGTGATATCAAACTCGGTAAGAGCGATAGACCAATTTAGGAGACGTCCGGAGCCATCCAATTTTTGCAGAATTTTCTTCAGTGGTTCGTTGGTATACACGGTGATGGGATGTGCAGAAAAGTAGGCACGTAGTTTTCTTGAGGCAATAACTAGTGCGTACGCTATCTTTTCCACGTTGAAATATCTGCTCTCTACGTTTGACAATGCCTTAGATACATAGTAGACGGGCTTCTGCGTTCCTTTTTCATTTCGAACAAGAACAACTGCGACTGCATGATCTGTGGCGGCTAGGAATACATACAGCATCTCACCAATAATCGGACTGCTAAGCAAGGGAGGGGAACCCAAGTACTCCTTCAACCGGAGGAATGTTTCGAAGCATTCGGGAGTCTAGGAGAAGCTCTTGGTACCCTTCAATACCTTGAAGAATGGCAGTGATTTTTCGGCGGATTTGGCTATGAATCTTCCAAGTGCCGCTATTCTTCCGTTTAATCTTTGAACCTCCTTGATGCTAGTAGGTTCCTTCATGTCGCTTAGGGCTTTGATCTTTTCGGGGTTCGCCTCTATTCCCCTTTGTGACACCATGAAGCCCAAGAACTTTCCAGCTGTCACCCCAAATACACACTTACTTGGGTTTAACTTCATGTTGTTGGCTCGAAGATTGCTTATTGTCTCTTCCAAGTCAGGGGTGTGACTACCCTCCTTGGTCTTAATGACCATATCATCAATGTAAGCCTCCATGTTCCGGCCTATTTGTGCGCCAAATACCTCATTCACCATACGTTGGTACGTGGCACCCGCATTCTTGAGCCCAAAGGGCATCATAACATAGCAATAATTTCCCCCAGGTGTTTGGAAGGCCGTCTTCTCGATGTCCTCTTCCGCCATTTTGATCTGATGATAGCCTGAATAGGCATCTAGGAAACTGAGTGTTTGGTGTCCAGCAATGGAGTCAACCAACTTATCGATTCTGGGGAGAGGATAACTGTCTTTAGGGCAGGCCTTGTTAAGATCAGTGAAATCTATGCACATTTGCCACTTCCCATTTTGCTTCTTTACCATTACCACATTGGCCAACCAAACGGGGTACTTTACTTCTCGAATAATTCCGGCGCTAAGTAACTTTTGCACCTCTTCTTTGATAGCTTCCTCCTTGTCCCTTGCAAATTTTCTCCTTGTTTGTGAGATGGTTTTTGCAAATGGAGCAACTTCCAAGCGGTGGAGGGCTACTTCTTCATTGATCCCCTCATGTCTTCGACTCTCCAAGCAAAGACGTCGAGACTGCTTTTCAAGAGGGAGATGATTTTTTCCTTTTCTTCCGGAGATAGCTGGCCCCCGAGTTTAATTTTTTGTTCAGGATAGTCGGGATTGATGACTACCTCCTCCAGCTCGTCCAGAGACTCGATGATGATTTCTCTAATTCTCCTACCCTCATTGTCATTCACGTTGAGGACTTCTTCTCCCGTTAGTTCATCAATGTCAGGCAGATCCACCATCCTCAAATCGGGTTGATGATGCCAAAATCGTCAAATCGGCCTAAATCCAAGCGATCGTTTGCTCGGCGATTGCTTAACATGAAAATAAGACAAAACACGTAAACTAAGCCGGGACTTCACCGGCGAAGGCCCTCCGGCGTGAGAATAAGTTCACGATTTTGTGGTGAGAAACTAAATTGACAGAGTTTCGGAATATAAAAAGTAACGTACCAAATAATGGGATATATGGCTTGTATTTATAGGGATGGGTTGACAGAATTCATGTTGAACTTAGACTGTAAAGAGATAAGGTATCATCCTAGGAGGATTATATCTGTTAGGGAGTCCTTATTTGATCTGTATTGTAGGAGGTAGTTGCAATTCTGATAAGATTGTAACTGCTGAATCCTTGTTTGACTAGGATTGTTGTAACTGCTCGCCGGTAAGCCGAGGAGAGTAATTTCCTTATCTCGTCATTTGCAGGTAGGTCGAGATGCATGAATTTGTCTCCTCGTCATATAAAACTATGTCGGCCTGAAGAAATGTCGAGGTGAATGATTTTGTCTGCTCGTCATATGGAGATATGACGAGGTGCGAAGTTTTCTCTCCTCGTCATTCATGACCTCTCGGTCCAAGATGAGCCGGGGAAGGAATAAGTAACATAGAGAGCCCGTTGATAACGTCAAGGCCGAGGAAGGCACCTCGTCCTCTATGGAGGTCATCTCGGCATACGAGGGAGGTCTCCTCGGCACTCATAGTTGGGGCATATCTTGCTTGTTGGGCCTAGATTGACCCTATTGATGACGAGATACGAGACCGAGGAAGCTCGTTATTGCTTCTCGTAACCCAGAGATGGATTATGTTTAGGGCCCAATCCACTTGGACCTGACACGGACAAGTCCATGTTCGTATCTCGATTTATACTGTTCAGAACTAATTTTTGACTATATGTGTTATTTGATAAAACTAAATAGTAGGCATTTAAGTACTCAACTTTGATAGTAAAATATGTTAACAACGTGAATTAACATTTTTAACAATTTTAATTAGTTTTGCTAATAAATCAATAGTATACAAGTTATATTTGTTATTTCTATAGTACGAAGGTTAATAAGAAAATTTAGGATAATACGGATGACAAAAAAAGTTATTTACTCGTAACAAAATGGAGTTGCCACCTAGTTAATGAATTTAACCACAACCAACTAATTAGGAGCATTTTCTCTGAATTTAACAAGAACTTCAGTTCATTATGGTTACATCCATTTAGGGCTGTAAAAGTACGAGTCGAGTTTGAACGAGTTTTCTGTGTTCGAATTCGAGCTCGTTTGATAGTTATCGAGTTTTTCTCAAGTTTGAGTTCGAGTTTAATCGGTGGTTCGAACTCGAGCTCAATCGAGTTCGAGTTGTTCGCGAGCTACTCGCGAGCTTCTTGAGTCAATCTCGATTTCGAGCTTAAACGATCCGAGTTCGAGTTTGAGCTTTTTTTGGAAACAAATTTTCGAGCTTAACGAGTTTATTTCGAGTTCGAGTTGTTATCGAACTCGAGTTCAAACGAGTCAACTCGAGTTTTGGGCCTTTTTTACATAATAAATGAATTCTGGCCTGAAATTGTTTAGTTTTTTTCTAACTTTTTTAATATAACTTTTTGATAAAACTTTCCCAACTAAAAAAAGTCCAAAACAGTTTTCTTTATCCAAAAAAATATAAAAAATATATATAATAATATATGTGTATATGAAATCAATTTATAAAATAAAAAATCAAGTTACTGACGAGGTTCACGAGTCGAGTTCGAGTTCGAGTTCGAACTGATCACAAACAATGAAAAATTCGAGTTTTTATCGAGTTTATCGAGTCGAGCTCGAGTCGAGCTCGAGTTCGAAACGAGCATTGTCGAGCTCACGAGTCGAGCCTATTCGACTCGAAAAATTCACGAGTTAAAATTCTTGTTCGAGCTCAAGCTTCAACTCGAGCTCATTCAATTCGAGTTTTTTTCGATTCGAGCTCGAACCGCTCGATTCGAGTAACATAACAGCCCTACATCCATCCAAACGGAATTGGACATATGCTCAGTAATCTGTTAAGAACTAGCATTTTCTTATTGTCAATCACAGTCACATAAAAGGTCACAGCCTTCAATTAACATTTTATTTTTTATTTTTTTTTTTTTTTTATTATTTTTTTTTTTTTTGATACCCAGGTTCCCCAGCTTCGCCGGGTTAGTCCTGGACCACTAGCTCCCGGCCCCTCGGTGTCCTAGCGGAGGTAAATCGCGGATGTGCCCAATGCAGCCAGGGTGGCAGCACCCCTTATACTCCTGGCCCCAAGGGAGCCCTCCTACAACGCGGTAGATGAACTCCCCACACTGAGGTTGCAAGCCCAGCAATGCCGCTTCCTTAACTGCACGGATGTGCCCGGGGGGCTCCTAAGGTCCCTGAAACCCAATGAAGGAAATTAAACCCAAAAAGGAGAGAAGGATTGTTATTGTCCTTCTATTACTTTGACAGCTTTTTAATTTCGAGAACTTGGCTTAGATGGCGGATAACAAGCAACCGGGGGACAAAAGTATTGCGTAAAGTTTATTTATTCATTTTATTTAATATTATTCATTATTATTTTACAGTAAATCAGAAGAGATAAAATCGGGATATGATCAAGAACGATCAACCTTTCTTCAACATTAAGGAGGACTTGATCTTTGGACGTTGTGAAGATAACTATGCATGCCGAGATTATAGGAAGTTGTTATAATCCGTTTAAAGTCTTTATTATTAAAAGGGGACATGGAGATGAAAAAAGACACACATTCACGGTCACTCTACATACACACACCTTGTAAACATCTCCATTGTCTTCCAAATTGTAACGACGATTCTCATAGTGAAACATTTAAGGTTGGAGACCTAACTCCCGGGATTTTTTTTCGAAGAGGTTGTCATCTCTAAGGTTTTCCTCGTTAACAAAATCCTTGTGTCATTCCTTAATTTCATGCATTTGTTCCATTTAATCGAATTCCAAAGTCTCCTCCTTATTGTTTAAATCCATACGCTTTCTAAGTTAAGATTCGACATTATTGTTTTTTTGAAATCAAAATTGTAGGTTTTGGTTTTTTTGATTTAGAAATTAATAGTTGAAATTGTAACTTTTAGATTAAATTTGGTATCCAATTTGGAGAAAGGAAAAGGAAAAGGAAAAGGTTGGAAATCAAGTCGGGAGTAGACTGTAGAGGTGAGAGTTTTCAAATCTGGTCGTAGAAGAAGATTTATTTTGGTTAATTAAGCCTTTAAAAAGGAGAAATATATTTATTTATTTATTTATTTTTAGGGGGGGGGGGGGAAGAGGGCGGCAGAGTGGTGGGGCTGGACTGGGCTGGCCGGTGGTTGAATGGTGGTGGTGGAGTGGTTTGGTTTAAAGACAAAAATAAGAAGGAATTAATTTTTGACTATATGTGTGTTATTTGATAAAACTAAATAGGCATTTAAGTACTCAACTTTGATAGTAAAATATTTTAACAACTTCAATTAACATTTTTAACAATTTTAGTTAGTTTGGCTAATAAATCAATAGTATCTATATTATAATAATGATTAAAAATAACCGTCAATTGACTTTAGACAAAGAGCGGCTAAGATTCTATAGTACAGTAGTACGAAGGTTAATAAGAAAATCTAGGATAATATGGATGACAAAAAAAGTTATTTACTCGCAACAAAATGGAGTTAATGAATTTAACCACAAGTTTAGTACATTTTCATTTTCCTTTTCCCTTTGATCTTGCTATTATCAATTTTTGAAGTGTTCCAAGTTTCATTCTTTGTAGTTTTACAAATGGAGTTGACACAACCAACTTAGGAGCACTTTCTCTGAATTTAACAACAACTTCAATTAACATTTTATGATTTAACAAAAAGGAGAAATAGGTAGAAGGATTGTTATTCTCCTTCTATTACTTTGACAGCTTTTTAATTTCGAGAACTTGGCTTAGATGGCGGATAACAAGCAACTGGGGGACAAAAGGCTCTACACTTGGTGTAGGTCACAAAACACCATTGATCGTAGCAACAACACCAATCTTGCGTGTTATCATGATAAAAGCAATATTCTGGACGGTTGTCAACTTCAGATATTGGCACAACTTCAGTTTCATTTATTGCAATCCTGCCTGTACAAGTGAAGAACAAAATACAAAATTAATTTTGGTTAATAAGGAATAATATATATATATATATATATTGACAAAAACTTACATTCACAGAAGGTTAAAAAGATGAGGAATATAAGATGGTAGAAGATGAAGTGATTAGGAATAGATTTCATTGTTAGGAGTTTGCTTAGGAAGGGAAGAAGCGTTTAGAGAATTTTGGGGAAAAACCAACGTATGGAATGGAGTCGTTATATATACAATACTCCCTCCCTCCATCCCAAAAAAGTTAAGTTATTGAGCCTCTAAAACAAAACAGGAAATAGTTTTATTTTATTGCAAGTTTATAACCATAGAAATATGTAACATAGGAAGGAGTATATTAGAAAAATCACTTGACAAATATTTTGAGAGAGATTACGACAAGAGAACGTTAATTAAGATATTTCTTTAGTGTATTGATATCATCCATGGCATTGAGACTCATAAGTTAATAAACATTCCAAAGTTATAGATTCTCATTTTACTGCTTGATACACAAGGTAAAGCTATAATTTTCATACTTAATACTCCCTCCGTCCCACCCCAAATGTCTCAAAATCAAAATGGGTTCGGCACGGGAATTAAGGAAAGTGATGTAGGAAAGAGAAAAAGTTTAAATGTTGTGAGTATGAAAAGTGATGTAGGAAATAGAAAGTGGGGTAAGGAATAGTTAGTGGATATTTATTGTGAGTATGATAAGTGGGTCCCACAAATAATAAAGTAATAAAAACTAAACTTTCCTTTTTTAGGTTGAGACATTTTAAATGGGACGTCAAAAATGGAAAGTTGAGACATTTGGGGCGGGACGGAGGGTGTATATTTTAATAAAATCTTGATGCTGGATCTATTTATGGATATGTTCATTAAGAAAATATTCCCAAATACTATAATTACATTAATTGTATTCAATGTTTAAAGCATTATTGATCATTTGTACATTACTCCTCAATATTTGGTGGAACCTACTATATAATATAATGAATATCACACATGGGTACCAAAGGTCTCCTGGCCTGATGGTATTGTAGTGGCTTCCCTTCGGGGAGGTCACGAGTTCGATTCCCCTTGGGGGGAATCTTGTGGTTTAATTCTTTACTAGGGTTTCAGGAGCCTGCACAGTGCAAGCTCACATGCAGTGTGATTAAAGGCAGCATTTTGAAGAATGCCCTCTCGACCAAAGCTTGCATAAAATTTCAAAGTTGTTTTTGTTAACGAGTCGGTTCATGTTTAACTCAATTGTTAGAGTATCGTTTCGAACTCGACTCAATTAGCTCGAATAACATTAAACATATTGTACTCGATCACTTTACACATAAATTTCCATCATATAATAAAGTTCAAGGTAATTTTACTATTTTAAATATTCTATAATACAGTTTATACTATTAATCTTTAGAAAATTAATCAAAAGAATAACAGACAATTACAAGTATAAAATTAGTTATGATTTACAAAATGTGAAAATTAGAGAGTACTCCCTCCATCCATTTCCATTTAAAGGTTCACCTTTTAAGTTTGACTCAAGAATTAAACAACATGTGAAAAGGGTGATATGTTATGAGTGAAGATAGTTGGATAGGAGAGATAAAATAAAGTTAGTGGGTAATTGTTGTGTGTATTACAAAGGAGTCACATTTTTCATTTTAGAAAATGGTGAATTTTTAAATGGATCGCATTAAACGCGTTCCATCACTTCTAGCCAAAATACTAGTTTACTCTTATAGTTGAATTATATAACAGGCATACGAGTACGAGTCCAAGTCTAAGAGGCATATGAGTCTGATAGTTCAATTATAATAGCAAACTAGTATTGGAAAAAGAATTGCTATTTGCACACGGAAAGCTTTCAAGTATACACAAAATGTGCATTTCCTATAGGGCAAATGGTAATTTAAGTCCCTACATGAGCCTTGCTCATTTTTTTAGCCATATCAGGGCTCCAAATGTGCAACCAACACCATGCCACCACTACCACCATTCTGTTCTTCCTTCAGTCACCACCGTCCTTTAGTCGCACACTTCTCTTGTTCCGTTCTTCCTTCAGTCACCACCATCCTTTAGTCACGCACTTCTCTTGTTCCAGCACCTGTTCATCGTCTTTGGTATTAGTATTGGATTTGAACTGCACAAACATCAGAGTATTTTTGTAAGTTAATGCAACCAAGTGATTGCTTCAGTATAGGATTCAGAGGAAATGATACTGGCAAGTTAAGTTAGCATAAGTATCAAACAAGAATTTCCTGTAGGACTGTAAAAAAGGTCTCCCAATTGGACTGTAGAGGAGTCTCCAATTCAAACAAGTGAATATCAATTAATTTTTTAATGACAATAACTTAAAACATAAATTTCATTAAAAACTTAGTTACCTTACAACTTCAGACTGAGTACAGAAATAAAACACAAAGACATTACACAAGGCAGAATTAAAAAGTAACTTTGAGCTCTAGCTCCAGCCCCTTTCAATGAACACTCTGCCGGCGCAAATGAAATTATCTTGCTTTCGAGGTTGTACTCAACCTCAAAATTCTTCTGTGCAACATTGCCATAGATGTTCGTAAAATCTTTGTGTGAATCTGCTATGGCGATACACGTAATTTCGTGGAATGAAATGAGGACGTTTAAGTCCTTCAATTCAATGTCTGCACCGGAGAAATGATATGTGAAGGTTGGGACAGAGATATTCTTCATAGACTGTGTCGGATAGCAAAGGTCGTAGGGATGCGTCAGATCTCTGACGGTTGGTAGACCGATGAGTTCCTTTATTGTAGATACGATGTCAGAATAAATCTCCGGCTCAAGAATATTGAATGTCGTTCCGGAGTCTATAAGGGTGTTTCCCTTGTCGGAAGCCACTTTTTTACTTGCTATCCTCTTACTTCCGACTGATATTCCGTCAAGTTTCACATAATAGTATGTGGGATGACTATCATCCTTAATCAGTGGAGTGGACAGAACTTTACCAGAGAAACTTGCCTTCACCCCAAATTTCAAAGTGCTTGAAATTTCTGAAGATTTTGGCAAGAAATAGGAGAATCTCCTCTCCAAATTTGATCTAAATTGGGATATTAGAGACAGAGATCCTCCCCCAAGACCAACAATACCTGAGCCACCACCAGAAAACATCCCCCAATTGTTGTTTCCACATTCAAAAAAAAATTCACGGCTGTTACAGGGCCACCTCTTTTGACGGTCTGAAACCTGAATGTCTCAGTGGCCAAAATCCCACTTGTGATTGATCCGTCCCCGTACTCGTACTCTTACGGGCATTCCTCACTAGTAAAACTACAGTTGGTTCGGCAAATTGGCATACCACATTTAACCTTCTGGTATGTGGATGATTTGGTTGGGTCAAAGAGGGAACTATTTTGAGGGAAACAATTAATGCAGGGTGGACACTGGATCCAAATGAGATCGCTGCCAGTGTCCATGATGGCATATGTTTTAATCAGTGGAGTACCGAATAAAAACGCCATCAGGTAATTGCCCCTACCCACGGTGATAATAGACTGGACACTCGCTTCCGTCTAGTTCAAACTAGCTCGAGATGATTGGTTGTAAAGAGGGGAAAGGGGTGAGTCTCGGTGGATGAGCTCCACCTCGAACCCAGCGGCTAAACCCCCCACAAAGAACGTCACGAAGATGAAAAGTATATGAAACTGCATTGGGTGATTTTATTTTATTTTTGAACTGGTAATAAGTAGAGAACGAGAGAAGAGAAGAGGAGAAGGGAAGTAACTAACTGGTTTGCTATGGCTTCAAGGTTCTATCTGATTGCATGTACTTATATTAACTAAATGCAACAAAATAATTATTGATGATTCAAAGTTAAAGCATAGATAATGCTGCCAACCAATTCAAATTGACTAAGTTATGCAAAAGGGATGAAAAAATAGAAAGAGCTAAAAGGCTTAAGCATCCTAATATAGGAAAAACATATACAATATAACCAATAGTGATGCCTATGCATGTGTTAAAAGCAATGCCATTTATTTCATGCAATAAATACAAATATATGTGTGTGAGAGAGAGACTATATAGGCCAAATAAATTGACAACATAAGACTAGACAGACTCAATAATTTGAAGATACTCAAAGGAAAATTGACTGGTTGTTGGTTTAAAGACTATTCACCAATATATCTGTTTGGGTAGCTTGGGTTTTCTTGCAGTATTTGCATATATTGATTGAATCTTTCTCTCAACATGCCATGATATCAACAGCATTATAACAGAAGCGGAGAAAACTGATGCGATTAATAAAAAATAAGTGCACGCACATGGACCGAGGATCGTCATAATTAAAATTCGAGTGAAAAGGTTTAATAAAAATGACATCAGTATACTTCAACATGTAGAGACGGACCTATCTATCTAACTACGGCAGAAAAAAAGTCAACTACAAAGCAAAGTGAACATCTAAGAGAAGCAAAATGTGGACTCTCGTGCGTACCTTTTCAAGAGAAAGATCACCGGTATTTAAACTCCATATATCTTTCTTCTTGCATCTCTACGAGCTGTTCTTTAAGATACTCTCATCTCTTTGAACTCCTCTTCAAGCTTGGCTTCCTCCTCAAGCGGAAAGAAACGAACCTCCAGAAGAGACCCATTTCTGTGTCCATTATCTTTTATGGTGTCTTTAGTAGGTGCTCGTCAATCACCCCTGCTTTGACCTGTAATCAATAAAACACACGCGCAAGCATTTAGAAACCTTTATATGGCATACCTTCTAATACTTCATAGAATTAAATCACAAAGTTCTCGTGTTTAAATTTGATAATGTGAAGAGGTTCATACTGACTAGACTAGATCATACAAGGACAGTAATAACAAACTAGTCCTTCCGTCACTAAAAGAGTCCTCATCTTCTGTTTTTCAAGCAAATTAAGGACACTGACCTTAAGCACTTTCACTAGAACATGTATATAAACACCGTCAATGGTAAAACATAATATGATTGCAAGTGCGAAACTCAATTAGAATAAGCTTTCTTATAGATTGGATATTCATTTACGGACGGACAGAGTAGAAGGATGTTCATGATCCAACGGACAAGAAACTCAATAGCATCAAAGATAATCTATTATGCAACATTCCATCTAAATATGACAACATCAGCAGATTAAGGGCGTGTTTGCCATTGCAGATGATTCTTTAAAAGTGATTATTGAGACTTGACTCTAGTAAAATGATTCTCTGAAGTTTAGTGTTCTTTGGCTACCAAATTATAAAGTGATTGTAAAACAATAAATTTGAAAAGCACCTCATATTCAACTAAACAAACTGCCAGATCTAGAACAGTCCGAAATTGATTTTAAGCCAGCAAGTTTGAATAAGAATAATTCATAATCTTTCTCTTCTTTTTATAATGTTCAATTTCTTATTTAAAATTTTGAAAAAATACATAAGATAGACCTGCCCTGTGGTCTTAATCTGCAGTATTAAAATTTTGGTTTTGTATCACATGCTTCAGTGGCCATATAATAATATTCAAGTATATTTGTTTTTTTATCCACTTAAGAGTTCCAACAGAGTTATTAACTTTCATTTCAACAAAAATAATTGATAAAGAAAAGCCAAACCAACCCAGTCTCTTCCTAAAGTGACAGTGAAGCCCAAGCAATGGCAGTCTACGCATCAGAACCAAAATAATGTTACATTGTGGTGGAAGCAGATACAGTTAAAGGGAGGAGCAACGCAAAGGACTAATCTTCTTCATTTGGATTTCTGTCAATAGTTTTATTCCCTGTCTGGATTTCTGTCATGACTAAATTTTGATTATAACTTTGTTTACATCCAGTGTACTTTCAAGTGTGTTTAACAGTTACCATTATACTTTATAGGATTAAATAATAATTTGGTCCCCAAATTTGGCATTTTTTATTAATTTGGTCCCTCGTGAATAAATTTTATTAGTTTGGTCTTTAATGATTGCTTTCTTTATCAATTACCACTTCCATATGTGAAATATTTGAAAATACCAAGAATACCCCTTGAATTAAATAATAAGCTGGTCTCTAAACTCGATAATTTACATTAATTTGGTCTCAAATGAAACAAATAATTAAGCAAAAGTTAAAGAAAGAGCCATCATGTATAGATACACGAATTCTCTGTTATCGTTTTAATGTTGAACTTAATTTATATAATGTAGGTAGAGATTAGAAGGATTTCTTTTTGTTGGATATGGTCACATGGGGGCCCTGTTTCAGCAAAGAATTGTAACAAAACAATAGTTAGATCAATTTATTTATACAGTGTAGGTAGTGGTCAGATGACTTATGTTTCTCCTAAGTCATACCTTATAAAGGAGCATGTGCGCAACAATGGAAATAAAAGGGTCAGGGATATTTTTGTCCCAGGTGCCTTAGAGAAATTAAGAGAATGATGTTCCTTCATAAAGCGTTAATGTAAGGCAGAGGGGTGTAGAGGAAATAACTCTTACTTTAGTTACTTAGCTTAGTGGTCACTTTATTTTGATTCAGTTGTTGTATTCACTTTTCAAAAATGGGCTCACTTCAATTCGAAAGGGAACAAAAGAAAATAACATGTAGTGCATGAAGTAACCTTCAGCCTTTTTTCTTTTATTTTTTTTTCTTTTTGTTTTTATTAAGGTTATCTCATTCTTGATGCTTGTATAAATAACTAAGACAGGTCCAAAAGATACTTGTTAATTTCACTATAATTTCCATACTAAACTTTAATGCATTAATTCTAAAACCTAAATCATAAGTAAACTGAAAAGGGTTGCAAAAGGAACAAAAAAGGACAAAGGCTTCGCCCATGAGCGGTAGCAACAAATATTTGATCCTTGCAAAACCAAAAAAATACTTGAAATCGAGTATTTTGGGTGACGATAAGCAGATATTGTGGTACGGTGAAATCGAGTGATTCTTGCAAAACCAAAAAATACTTGAAATTGGGTACGGTGAAATCAAGAGAAGTTTGACAGCAGCAGGACACAAAAAATATTTGACATTGGGTACAGTGAAATCTGAGTGATATATAGGGGAGCAACAAATATTTAATACTTGATGATAATTATACAAAAGTGATTCCTGCAAAACCAGGGGGAAACAAGATTTTTCAGAACGTGATATTCTGTATTTTGATTCTCAAAATGCAAAGGCAAGTGTCTGACTTTTAACACTTCCATTTGATAAACAATTTTCCATGCGATTAGTAAAAAATAAGCTCACTAACATGGATCGAGGATATATTATTCATCATAATTAAAATTCGAGAGAAAAGGTTTAATAAAAATGACATCAGAATACTTCAACACGTAGAAAAGGACCTATCTACGGTATAAAAAATCAACTAAAAAAAACACAGTGAACATCTAAGAGAAGCAAAATGTGGACTGTCATGCATACCTTTTCAAGAGAAAGATCACCGGTATTTAAACTCCATACATATTTCTTCTGGCATCTCCACGAGCTGTTCTTTGAGATACTCTGATTTCTTCGAACTCCTCTTCAAGCTTGGCTTCCTCCTCAAGCGGAAAGAAAAGAACCTCCAAAAGAAACCCATTTCTGTGTCCGTTTTCTTGTATGGTGTCTTTAGTAGGTATTCGTCAATTTCCCCTGCTTTGTCTACGCATTGAAGAGCACCTGATTATTTACACGAATGTACCTGAAAAGCTGCTTCTCTTGCACGTTGGGTTTCCAGCTCTTCCTTAACCTGCAACCACAATTGCACCAGGAAGTGAAATGATTAAGAATTCACCTATAATCAAATAAAAAACACACACGCACAAAGATTGTCTGAAACATCGACTCGAGCATTTAGAAACATTTATATGGCATTTTTTCTAATACTTCATAGAATTACATCATCAAATTCTTGTGTTTAAATTTGATAATGTAAAGAGATTCATACTAATGTAAACTCATCCAAACAATGTCTCTAAAAGGACCTTGCAAGAGGTCTTCCATAAGTCAGAAGTCAGAAGGCAATGTCATTACTGAATCATGAGGACCATTTCCTTGTAAATGTCAAGAAGCATGAAAATTCAGTATTTGAAGACTATTATACCATTGCCCAAGTGAATTTGTACCAAATCAAGGTTATTACAGATACCAAAATCATTCATATATTTCTTTATTCTTGTGTCGATGTTAGTTCCAGTCTTCCCCTTCCCTTTCTTCTAGTCTAGAAGTTGTTAAAAGATTCAAACTTCCTAAGGGGTGCAATAAGTTCTTGACCTCTCCCCCATCTAGGGTCTTGGATTATGTTGTTCGGTAACCAAAATGTTAATCCGGCTAAAACCCACATCGTACCTTGCTCTCACTACGGTCGAAACCACCTATATACCTTAAAATTCAATCCCATTTCCACTTTTTGACAAGGTTCTAAAAAGCGCTAGGCGGATGCTAGGCGGCGGAGCCGGGCCTAGCGCCTAGGCGGGGACTAGTCGGGATTAGTCAGGACTTAGGTGGGGCTTAGAACTAGGCGTTGGAGAGAGGCCTAGCGCCTAGGCGGGGTCTTTTAGAACACTGCTTTTTGATGAACATTTATAGAAAAGAAATGTTTTGAATGCAATAAGTATTTAATTTAGCTAGCTAGTAGCTTTGTCTGTATCAGTTTTTCTTGTAAGTTATCCAAAAGCAGAATTATACAACGAGGTTATTTGCATTCAGAGATGTGAAAGTTTCTTTTAACCATCCTTGAATAGCACTTTCATACTAACTAGAGGTTCATACTTCATACTAATTAGATTGGATCATACAAGGAAACATTACAGATTAGAATCTACAAAATTCTAAGAACATGATAATCCTGTACCAGGATGTAAACTCGTCCAAACTATGCCTCTAAAAGGACATTGCAAGAGGTTTTTACCCGAGGTCAGAAGGCTGGAATAAGGGCAATATCACTACTAAATTTCTACCAAAAAATCAGCATTTTCATACTGCTATACTATAGACCAAGTGAACTCTACCTTAATCCCAATCAGTTGGGTCCGCAACATGATTCTTTTTTACGCCACTCAATTTGTACCAAAGCAAGGTCATCATCACACACGAAAGCCATTTATATCTTTCTTCATTATAGTGTCCAAGTAAGTTTCAGTCTTCCCCTTCCCCTGCTTCTAGTTTAGTAGATGTTAATAGATTCAAACTTCAAACGGGTGCAATAAGCGGTCTATGATGTACATATCGTCCCAAAGCTAAGTGCAAAAACTGCTCCTTAATCTACTCTAACACTATCAAAAAATTCATTTTATAGAACTTGAAAAGATTACCAAAGTTTACATTTTTCAAAGATTAACCTATATAAGGCTGCATAAGACCAACTTCTATAAGATTACCAAAGTTAACATTTTTCAAAGCAAATGTGATCTTCAGAACTTAAAAAGGCATCCCTAACACACCATTGGTTGAGAATTCATAATCCAAAAAGTACATCACAGTAAATAGTGGTACAAGTGTATGATTTTGTAGATGGTGTCGATAATTAAATTTAACATAGAATTCTGTTAGCTACTTAGCTCCCTACTTCTCCTAAGCAGTCTGATCAGACATCCTCTAAGCAAGAAACTGAAAGCAGGATCAGGGGACAAAATGTTTTCTGCTTCTATGGAATGAGTCCTAGTTTTCTACTTATTAGGGAAACTTTCCATTCACACCACCATATGCATACAACAACATCTGCCAAATCTTTATCCAAGGAACAGCCATTTCCTATTCAAGTCATTTCTGGTAAATTACCAATGCCACATTGAACAAAACATCCTAAAATATCCCCAAGCACGTGCATCAAATGCTATTATGATTCAACAATGAATCAGTATTTCGGTAAATAAAGGATTACCACCATCATTGATTTCTATAAAAAAGAAAATAAAAAAAAATTAGAAAATACCTAGGACGGTAATAACAAACTACTCCCTCTGTCCCTTAAAGAGTCTCCATTTTTTGTTTTCAAGCAAACTAAGACATTGAGTTTTAAGCACTTTCACGGGAACATGTACATAAACAATGTTAATGATAACATTATATGCTTGAAGGTGCAAACTAGAACATGATAATTGACAAAGGTTCATTTAGTAACTTTCCATTAGAAACGGACACTCATTTAGGGATAAATTTTCTTATAGAATGGATACTCATTTAGGGACAACCATCATTGACTTTGTAAGAGGTCCTACAGAGCACTACCCATAATAGTAATCACCTGCACTTAGATACCTGTCAATTTCAATAGGACCGGAAATTCATTAAAAATTCATTATGCTCAATTTTCCATTCTGATTTTGCTATTTTAATCAAGTTTCATAAAGGTGTCTGGCATACTCGGCAATCAATTTATAGCATATTAACTGGTTAATTTTCCATCATGGTTACGAAACCCAACGAGATTCCAACCTCGAATGAAAGCACTAGAAGACTAACCATCAAGATACAACAGTAAATCTTTGCTGTTCTATTCAAGATTCAGAAAGGTGGATAGCATACTTGGGAGTCAACTTACAATATTCTAGGTAGTTAATTTAACTATCATGGTTACCAAACCCAACGAGGTTACACCCTCATATAAAGGCACTAGAAAGACTATCATCAGGAAAGAGCAGCTAACCCCCAGCATATGAGCCCAAATCTTGGATAATGAATATATTAGTGTATCTAGAGTAACGAAAAACTTGGTTGTCTTGGTCAATACAATGCCGCTACTACTGAAAGGTTTCATTTTCCCTATGAAGATTCTGTTTTTCCTAGTACATTCTTTTCCAGCTCAATGAAATGAGTCCATTATCAGGAATCAAAAAGAGAAAGCATGCTATTATTAAAAGTAGATATAACTGTAAACTGTTCTTGTTCCAAGAGTTTTCAATCGTCGTTGTTTCACTATTAGTTAAGATTATCTAAATGGATTTGAGAGAAGTTGATGTTTCAAAATTTGACACAACTAATTCGCCAAATTTATAAAACAAGAAAATCAGATCATCTTGGTGTTCTAAACTATTTATGAAAATGAAGGTGGGGTGGTTACCAACATATATAAAATTATGTGTTCTGATATAGAATCAATTAGCTTAGCTTCACAATACTTGTGTACCCGATTTCCAATCATAAGATTTGATCTTCAGTTCAGCCGATTCTTTATTAGTCAATTATTCCCAAAAGTGGGAGCCAGGGAAACTGTTGTTTAATACTAAGTCTCTTCCTGAAATGCTATCCACATTTATTAAGAGCACCTATATAATACACTCCTCTGTCCCATAGTAAGTGTCAAACTTTCCTTTTTGGTCCTTCCCAAAATAAGTGCCACGTTTTTAAACAAGAAAATAGTCTTAGTGCAATTTTACCATGGCATATAGCTCAAAATTTATAACAAGCAATTTGTTTCTTTTACAACTCATTTCTTTATTCTCAATGAAACTTAACTGTGGATGTTTTTCAAGAAACCTTTTATTTATAAGTTTTTTTTTTTCCAACAGCATGGATCATATCATGTATGCAGAATCTTTTAAGTTATTTTTTGAGCAATTCCCTGATTGCGAAGAAATCAATATGTTTTAAATTTTTAGCATGACATCAAGGGAGTTTACCAACCCCAAATCATTTTGGGATTAAGGCCTCTTGTGGTTGTTGACATCACGGGAGTTGTGGAGTCAAAATTGAACTATACCTACAATAGCAAACAGCAGCGGCGAGGTACCGCATCCTTAAGGGGCCACTTAAGCCCTTTAAGGGTGGCATAGCTGACTATTATTACCATTGAACTTAGAAAAAAGTTACTGGTGTCTACTAATTCATACTTTCATCATTTTTAACCTGCTTTCTTTAATTAAAAATTGCACTTATATTACAACTTTAACTCTCACTTGAGTTTCTGTAAAAATGATCTTATAAATTTCTACCCCTAACATAATTTTGACCCATTTCCCACACAACCCTGGGCATCACATCCAAACGGCTATTGTACCAGATATTATCAATGTTATCAAGGATGAGAATATAACTGTGGGAAGAAAAAGAAGACAAATTTTTCATGTGTTTCATAAATTAAATGTCCATTCCAATAAATTTCATAGCCTGATTCTTATAAAAAATCATAACAAGCTTCCATCACAAGAAAGAACACCTTGAGATTAACAAGAACACAAATTCTAAAATTGCTGGGATTTCTGTTAAGTTATTTTCACATACAGCATTAGACTATCTTAAACCTTCGATGCTTAAGAAAGACCAGAACATAGTGCACAGGATTGCACATACACCCATTTGCATGTTGATAGGAACAATTTTCACACAATGATGCCCAAATAGCCACCAAAACATGCCAGGAAATCCACGCCTACAGTCAACACCTTGATTACACAAATGGGAAACATCATCTCTTCCTGAAAAACTATCCACATTTATTAAGAGCACTATATGATGTACTCCCTTCATCCCCTAATAAGTGTTGCACTTTCCTTTGGTCCTTCCCAAAATAAATGTAACGTTTTTAAATGAGAGAATAGACTTGGTACAATTTTATGATCCTGCAAGCAATGTATAAACAAGTAAATCACATTTCTTAAAAAGTTTGATAAGGCACCGTGGCACTCATTATGGGACGAATGGAGTACTATGTTATGTCCAGCTGAAATGAATCGAAAAATGGGATAATCGATCCAGATAAGAATAGAATTATATTGCAGATTAGTTGAGGAGAGAGATGAGATGAGATGAGAGAGAAAAATAGAATTTTAGAGAGAGAGAGAGAGATTGGAATTTTCTGGTATATTTCTTAACATGGAAATGTCGATCTACAGCAACATAAAGGGGAGAGAAGCACGTGATAGCAACGGCCACTCTCTCTCACCCTGAAACGACAATGTTTAATATAACTGAAAATAGAATCCTAAGCTAGGCTGAAATGACGACGTCCCCTTAAAGAGAAAACGTGTATTCAAAGCCCGTTAACTATTTTATTGATACGCTATCAACCAAACGACACCGCATGATGGGTTTTCAAACACAACGGTCACCCCCAACTTCGTTAAGAACCCTAAATCATTACATTCCCTTTCCCTTCGAAAAATCCTTGTCTCAAGGATTAAAGTGAGGGAAATTAGCTGCGAGGGTCGATCAGTCTTCCCAAGTCGCATCTTCTGGGAAAGCATTTGACCATTGAACTAGAACTTGCGCTACTGGCCTATTGTCTTTCCTGACCAAACGCCTATCCAATACTGCAATGGGCTCCACCAAAAACTGACCTTCATCTCCAACATAGGGTAACGAAGGATTAGGGACTACTGCATTGCCCACCCTTGGTTTGAGTAGAGACACATGAAAAACAGGGTGTATTTTCGAAGTGGGAGGTAACTTGAGCTTATAGGCTACAGCTCCAATTTTTTGCTTCAATCTGGAAGGGACCAAAGTATTTTGGTGATAACTTGAAGTTCTTCCCAAGTGCCAAGGAATTCTGACGATAGGGCTGCAACTTCAGGTAAACCCAATCCCCTTCTTTAAAATTCCTTTCCTTCCTACCTTTATCCGCAAACTGCTTCATTTTATTTTGGGCTTCAGCCAATATCTCCTTGATTGCTTTGATCTGTTTATCCCTCTCCTTCATAAAATCTGTGACTGCATCGAGCTTGCAGTATTGCTCATGACTGAAAATAGCTTGAGGGGGTAGATACCCATACAATGCTTCAAAAGGAGTCATTTTAAGAGCAGTGTGGAAATTTGAATTGTACCATCATCCAGCCAAAGTCCGCCAATTTGACCACAGCTTAGGTTTGATACTAGTGGTAGCCCTTAGGAATTGTTCCAAACACCTGTTCAACCTCTCAGTTTGACCATCTGTTTGAGGGTGATAAGCTGTGCTGAGGTTCAATGTGGTACCAAGGAGGGAAAAAAGAGTGCCAAAATTGACTTAGGAATATTTTATCCCTATCAGAGGTGAAAGTCACAGGTAGGCCATGTAATTTATAAATGTTATCAAAAAATTGCTTAGCCACTGTATATGTTGTGTATGGATGTTTGAGAGGCATGAAATGGGCATACTTGGTAAGTCTATCCACTACCACTAAAATAGAATCCCAGTTATTTGAGGGAGGTAACCCTTCTATGAAGTTCATGGCTATGTCAGTCCAAGGTTTGGTAGGAATGGGTAGGGGTTGCAAGAGACCAGCAGCTGGATGAGTGTTTTCAGTCTTAATTTGTTGGCAGATGTCACAAGGCCCAATCACATCTTGAACAAATTTTTTCATCCCTGGCCAGAAAAACAGCTGAGCTATCCTTCTTGTTGTACCCTGAATACCTGAGTGACCTCCCAAGGGGGTGTGATGTAGCTCCTTCACAATCTTCTCCCTTAATCCACCTTTGCTGCCAATAACCAGTTTACCTTTGTACCTCAGCATCCCATTATTTAGAGAAAATTCAGCAAACTTCTCACTGCTTGTCAATACCCCTTCCAAGTATTTTTTGCACTTCAGAATCTCCTTCCCAACTGCTAATAATCTCTTGGACCCATTGAGGTTGTACAATGGTGATAGCTTGGCATCCCACTGTGTTCTCATGCAATCTCGATAGAGCATCAGCCACCTTATTCTCAACCCCCTTCTTATAAGTGATAATGTAATCATATTCCAAAAGCTTCGATAGCCATTTTTGCTGTAGCCCCCAGTGATCCTTTGATCCATAAGGTATTTCAAACTTTGGTGATCTGTCTTTATTTGAAATTTCTGTCCACACAGGTAATACCTCCATTTCTCTACAGCCAATAAAATTGCCAAGAATTCCTTCTCATATGTCGATAATCCCAAGTGTTTTGGACCTAATGCCTTGCTAACAAAAGCTATAGGTCTTCCTTCTTGCATTAGCACAGCTCCTAGCCCATTATAGCAAGCATCTGTCTCCACAATGAAATTTTTTGAGAAATCAGGCATAGCTAGAACTGGGGCAGTAGTCATTGCTTCCTTCAATGTTTGGAAGGCTCTATCAGCATCCTAATTTCAGCAGAAAGCATTCTTTTGCAACAGTGATGTCAAAGGTTTGCTAATGACCCCATAGTGCCTTATGAACCTTCTGTAATATCCAGTCAGTCAGACCAAGAAATCCCCTCAAACCCTTGATAATAGTAGGAGTGGGCCATTTCATCATGCAATCGATCTTTGAGGGGTCTGTTGCTACCCCTTCACCTGTGACTATATGCCCAAGATACTCTACTTTCTTACTTCCAAAGGAACATTTACTTTTCATTACAAATAACTGGTGCTTTCTGATCCTGTCCAATGTCAGTCTAAGATGATTCACATGTGCCTCTATGGTAGGACTATAGACCAAGATATCATCAAAGAATACCAATAAGAATTTTCTCAAAAAATCATCAAACACTGAGTTCATAAGGGCTTGAAAGGTAGCTGGAGCATTTGTGAGTCCAAAGGGACTCACTTTAAACTCATAATGTCCATGGTGAGTTTTGAAAGCAGTTTTCATAACATCCTCCTCCTTCATTCTAATTTGGTGATAACCTGACCTCAAATTCAGCTTGGTGAAAATTTGGAGCCATGTAACTCATCCAACAGCTCATCTATGATAGGAATAGGGAACTTATCCTTAATAGTTAGTTGATTTAAACCTTTATAATCTATACACATCCTCCATGTACCATCATTCTTCTTGACTAAGATCACAGGAGAGGCAAAAGGGCTTGAGCTATGTTGTATAACCCCACTCTCTAATACCTCCTTATTATTTTCTCGATTTCATTCTTCTGAAAATAGGGACATCTATAGGGCCTGTTATTCACTGGCTGACTTTCAGGTTTAAGAGGGATAGCATGATCAAATTCCCTAGCTGGTGGCATTCCTTTTGGTTCAGAAAAAACATCTTCATATTCCCTCAATACTTCTGAAATTTTTGGATCAATATACTCTTCACTGACCACTGATGATAGTGAGTACAGTTGTATGATTGCCCCCACAAGGTAAATCTTTCAACATCTTGGTAGCAGTTGGGGCTGTCATAAACTTCAGCATAACCACATCCTGTCCTCCTTGCAATTTACATTGTTTCCCCTCCTAATTGAACCCCATCGACATCTCAGTAAAATCAAAAGTAATGGGCCCCAATGTTTTGAGCCATTGTATCCCCAAAACTGCATCACATCCACCTAGCTTGATAATTTTCATGTTACCCTTGAATTCTATTCCCTGCATACTCCAAGTAAAGTCTTTACATTCATCTTGGCTCTGTATTTTACTACCATCAGCCACAGTTACAGGTACCCTATTATAGGTGTCACCACACATCCCAACCTTTCTGCAGTTTTAGAATCCAAGAAATTATGAGTACTCCCACTATCAATGAGGACTGAAAAGTTCTTGTTTCCCACTTTCACTGTAAGCTTGAGAGTTTGCAATGTTGTACTTCCAGATAGGGCATGAGCTGAGATTTCCAAATTTTCTACGGGTAATTCTCCCTTCTCCACTTCTTCTACATGGCCATCTAATGTATCATGCCACTCTTCTTCCTCATCTCCATTTTTCGACCCCTAACATAAAAATTTGTTTGCTCTTGCATTTATGACCATATTTGAAAACTTCATCACAATTATAACACAGACCCTTCTCCCTTCTAGCTTGCATTTCTGCCTGAGTTAGATGCTTAATGGGAATTGTATTCTTGGTGAATGACAAAGTTTCAGTGCCTTGATTAATGGAAGGGGATGAATAAGTGGAAAATTTGATGTTGCTGTATTTATTTTGGCAGATTGTTGGAAATTTGGAGTAGTGGATCTGTGGCTGGCATTGTATGTGGAATAATTTGAATTGGGCTTGTATGTAGCTGACTTAAGTTTTTTGATCGATGCCTCCAAATGTGATTCCTCAATCCTAGCTAGATTGATGGTATGAGTTAGAGTAGGTGGAAATTGAGATTGCACTCTAAATCTGATCTCTTCTTTGAGTCGCTTAATGAAATTTTTTATATAGAACCTTTCACTCAAGCCAGCATTCTCCACCTTCATTAAGGCCCTCATTTCCTCAAATTTATCTTGGTACTCACAGACTGAATTCATTTGTTGCAAGCTAGCAAATTCACCCTCCACATTCTGGTAAGCTTGAGGCCCAAATCTAGTGGCTACCTTATCTACAAACTCATCCCATGCAGTCCCATCAATCTCCTCACAAAAATTTTGGTACCAGAATTCTGCACCTCCTTCGAAATGCATAGTAGCTAACTCCACCCTATCACACAATGGAACATCTCTGTATTTGAAAATTTTATGACACTTATGGACCCAACCCCTATGATCAATACCGGAAAACTTTGAAAATTCCAATTTGAGATGTTTCTTATAAGATTCATTAACTCCTTTCTCAGATCTAACCTCATGTCCATAACCAGAACCCTTAATAGCAATAGTAGAGTCATCAATATGAATAGTTTCATTCCATGTTTTACCTTGTTTCTCCTTTTCATTAGCTGGAATCTCCTTACCAGCACCAGGTGATGCACCTAAGATCGAGCTAGCACTGCTATTCCCTTTCAAACCTCGTCCAGCTTCATCCAACTTGTCCTTGCCATTGTTGGTTTTCATCTCCAGCAACAATCGAGTCACCTCTTCTACCCCTTTACTCAGCGCTGTAATTTCCCCTTTTAACTTCGTTGTTTTAGTCTCCAAAACAACTTCGAGTCCATTCAATCTCCCTTCCACAGATCTGAGTTTAGATTCTACTGTATCCATACGTCACCATTTTTTTCGTGGAATCGTTTGCTCTGATACCAGATTTTTTATGTCCAGCTCAAATGAATCGAAAAATGGGATAAACGATCCAAATAAGAATAGAATTATATTGCAGATTAGTTGAGGAGAGAATTAGATAGAGATTCAGAGTATGAGATGAGAGAGAAAAATAGAATTTTAGAGAGAGAGATTGGAATTTTCTCGTATATTTCTTAACATGGAAATGTCGATCTACAGCAACATAAAGGGGAGAGAAGCACGTGATAGCAACGGCCACTCTCTCTCACCCTGAAACGACAACGTTTAATATAACTGAAAATAGAATCCTAAGCTAGGCTGAAACGACGACGTCCCCTTAAAGAGAAAACGCGTATTCAATGCCCGCTAACTATTTTATTGATATGCTATCAACCAAATGACACCGCATGATGGGTTTTCAAACACAACGGTCACCCCCAACTTCGTTAAGAACCCTAAATCAATACATACTACTGAAATCCGAAGACATTGTTTACAGGCTTGGATAGTTTTCAGCAAGTACATCACAATAAGATAACATCTAAAAGTACACTCAGAGCATCTGAAAATCCAGGAATGGACGGAGTATAAATATAGATCGAAATATACATATAATCCTCCTCTTCCACTTAAAAATCACAAGATTTGCTTGGGAGTTTCTGTAAGAGAGAATGGAAGAGGAAGGTTTATTTTTTAGTTTTCCTTTATTATACTTCCAAAGAAATATATATCCTACCTTCTCATGCTTGTGAAAGAGGAAAAATATAGAGAAAAAACAAGTCAAATACCACCAGTTTTATTTCAATAATAAAGGTTATACGTAGAAGAGAAAGGAACATCCTAAAAAGAAAAGGAGGATTTTGGGTGGAAGAAGGATAATGACATTAATACACATTTACAACCGTTTAAGTGATGTTGTTATGGCTTAGTAAACTGTTGTATAAGGATAAAATAACAGAAAGTACAAGTCTAACATCAGCATAATGTTTACCAGAACAGCATATGTCAAATTTGCTAATACGGAGTGTATCCCTGAGTATAGATATTAAATAAGTGATCAGATTTGAGTTCAATAGCATGTTGGATAGTAGCATATACCCCTGGGTCTCAAATGAGTATTATCCTTTTTTTAAGTTTTTTTTGTCTAAGATACTACTGATTGAAACTCAACATGAGACTGCCCGAGGAATGTACTAGATTACGGTTACTTGATACAGAATCTTTTTAAGTGAATTTAATGAAAGTTTATCTGAGGAAGCTTACACAAGTATTTAAACAATACAACATGTTTAGCACCCCTGTATTAACACAATCTCCTCGATCCTTTATTGCATATTGCTCATAATCTATAACAAGCAATTTGTTTCTTTTACAAATCATTCCATTAGATTATAAGTTTCTTTCTACGTATTACATTTGAACAATTCCCTGATTGCAAAAACTTTAAAATGATTGAATTTTTTTAACGTGACACCAGGGAGATGTGGAGAGAAAGTTTAACTATACATACAATAATGAACAGAGCGGCGAGACATTGAAACCTAGAGGGGTTACTTGAGCCCCTTTAGGATGGCATAGTTGACATTTTATTACCATTGAGCTTAGGAAAAAGTTATTGTCGTCTATCAAATCGTATTTTTTTCTTTTTTTAGCATGCTTTCTTTAATTATGAAATTGCAACTATATTACGACATTGACTCCCCATTTGAATTACTTAAAAAATGATTATAATAATAATCTACCCCTAGCATATTTTGACCCATTTCCACACAATCCTGGGCATCACAGCCAGACAGCTACAGTACCGGATGTTATCATTTTATCAAGGATGAGAATAAAACAATGGGAAGAAAAGAGACAAATTGTTCACACGTTTCCTAAATTAATTCTCCATTAAAGTTCATAAAGTATTACAAGCTTCCATCACAAGAATATAACACCGAGAGAGTTACATAAACACAAATTCTAAAATTGCTGGATGTTTTTGTTAAGTTATTCTCATATTGAGCATTATACACCCATTTCCATGTTGATAGAAACAGTTTTCCTATAATGATCCCCAAATAGTGTCCAAAACATAACAAAAAAAAAAAACCACACAAGTCAACACCTTGATTACTTGAAAGGGAAACATCAACTCTTCTCCTCCACTCTCTCTTTGTCAAGACAAAGCTTTCTATTAAACAACATAACCATTAAAACTGCATCCAATCCATTCAAATTTAAAAGTTACATACGTTAAGTATCACCGTCAACTTCTAAATCAATCACAACAAGAGAGTCACACATATTTATCACACACAAAAACTGCTATTAGATCCAAGAGTAAAACCAAGCTTCAATAGAAAATAAACCAATTCAAATGTTAAATCTCCTTCCACAAAATACGATTAAAATTCGGTTTCCTCAAATGCAGTGGGCGAAGCCACGTTAGGCTCATGGGGTCACCTGAACCCATTGATTTTGGACTTATGTCATTTTTACCCCCTTCAAGTTTAGAAAAATAACAATATTATCACTAAAAAAGTAGTATTTGCAATTTTGACTCCCTTAAATTTAGAAAAAATATCTACTATATCATAATTTCGACCCCTTAGAATGAAATTCAATGAAATCCTGGATTTGCCACTGCTCAAATGCATAAATGCTAACTTTCAAAATCAATATTATTCAACAATTAGTTGCATACAAAGTACCAACCAGAAAACAGAAATCCGATAAACGAAATGTGCAATTAGAATCTCAAAATCAATACTAGAAAAATAAATCAAAACAATTGCATGAACAAACAATGGGAACGCATAATTATACATAGAGAGAGAAAGATAAATGGAATACCGGAATTCGATCGATCGGAGAGAAAGGGAGGGCATGCTTGGGGGAAGGGGGAAGGGGGAAGGGGGAAGGGAATTCGATCGGATTACGTCGGCATGAGCAAAATATCCATTATTTCCAAACCATTTTTTATATCTTATTCTTTTATGTAACTGAGGATTAAAAAAAAAAGTAAGAATAGCTAATTATAACATGAAAAAAGCTATGAAGTGTAGAATCCTACTACATGTCTGTGTGTTCAAGGACACGGTTTTTTTTTTTTTTTAGTTTTTTTTTAATTAAAAAAATTTTTTTAAGGGCAAAATGAAAAAAGGACAAATGTATGAAAGCAAAATGAAAAATTCTCTATCCTTAGACACACAGACATGTAGTAGGAATAATTGTTAACGGTGAAACGGGCTTAGCCCGGCCCGCCAGATCAAGGCCAAACGGTGAAACAGGCTTAGCCCAGCCTGTCCCTGTGTGTTAACGGGCTAAAGCCCGGTTCGGCCCGTGCATAAATCCGAGGTGAGGCCCGCCCGTTTGGCCCGGATCCAATGATCCACTGGCCAAACGGATTTTATCCCTTTTTTTTAAAACAAAAGATGAAATGGACGGATTTTATCCTTTTTTTTTAAAAACAAAAGATGAAATGGACGGATTTTATCCCTTTTTTTAAAAAACAAAAGATGAAATGGGGTTGAGGGGATTCAAACCCTGGCAAGAAGGAATAATTGGAAGCTACTTACCACTTGGACACAAGATTATTGGTGTTATTTATTCAAATGTTAAATATAAATTATAAAAAAAAAAAAAAGGGGCCAACGGACAATAGGCAAACGGGCTTTGGAAGCCCGTGGGCTTGGCCCGCCCGTCACCCTAAAATCAAAATCGGGCCTGTACAGTCAAACCAACGGGCCAGACCACGGATCACGGTCTAAGGGTTTAACAGGCCACGGGCCAAAAAAAAGCCCACGGACATTAACCCATTTTGGCCTTCATCAATATATAATTGTCAATTGAGCATGTTTTTGAAAAATATGTTACAAATAAAATTAAAAGTATATTATGTGTATAAATATGAATATATTAATATACTTAAGTAACTTAACACCAAAACTCAATAAAATATTTTGTTATCTACATAACATAACATATCATATGGCGTATTGTTAATAAAATATTAATTCAACAACTCTTATTACTCATTCTTACATTAATTTTTACTAGTGGGTTAAAAACAAAACTTTTTACTGGAAATAAATAACGTACGTGCCCTTGCCAATATTCATCAAAATATATACTCTATCCAGGGCGGTCCTGTAAAATTTGTGGCCCATATGCTAACTTTTTAGGCGAGATCCCCTTAATATAACTTTTAACCAAATAAATAAAATTATGATCATTATCAATCTAGTAAGTAACAATATTTTATACTAAATAAAAATATGATATAACATAATATCCTTACATGATACTATATAAACACATATCTCCTAGCATATTTTGAAGCAAAATCATGAATCAAAGTTGAATAATCAACTTTATCAACTATATTTTTCTCAATCGATATCAAAGCTAGCCCATTTAACCTTTCTTGAGACATTGTACTTTGAAGATAATTTTTTAACAACTTCAACTTCGTAAAACTTCTTTCACCTGATGCAACTGTAACCGGAATAGTCAACAAAATCCGATAAGCAATCTCCATGTTGGGAAAGCATCCATTGTTTCGCATCAAGTAGTTCAACATTTGCTTTAGTCCTTTGACGTCCGATGGCAAAACATGTTTAACAAGTTGCAACTCCATAAACAAATGATCACCATTGATATCAACTTGTTCCTTATGTGTCAATATATTTGAAAGATTCTTGCACGAATTGTTCAAAGCTTCATCATCTGTGCACTTCTTCAAATCAAACAAGAAACCGAAATTCTTTTCATACTCACAAAATTGCTTGAATCTCTCATCAAATGAAGCAAGAGCTATATCAACTATGCACATGAAGTATTCTATCCGAAATTTTTCTTTCCCATAAAACGTAACCTCCTCACTTGAAGCCTCATCAAAATGTCTTTTTCTATGAACATGCTTTTTTTCATGAAAAATTGGCTCTATATCCATTTTCTTAGCAAGTTCTTGAGCTTCAGTTATAGCATCATTGAAATCATTATTTCTATATTCACGAGAATAAGAGACAGATCTATAGCAACATCAATATGCATATCTTCATTCTGAAAAATCTTGCTCACATTATTAACCGCTGATAACACTTTATACCATATCATCGTGCTAACCAGGAATTCAAAGCTTTCAAATTCATGTGTAGCTAGAGATTCGGCTTCACTTGAAGTTTAGGGATCTTCACATGAACTAGCGAAATCAATCAAAGCATCTCTGATTTTTAAGGCATTTAGTTTGATTGATTTGACACTTTCAATATGGCTCTCCCAACGTGTTTGCTATAAAGCTTTAAGTGTAAGACCATCCACATGCCTTTTAAAAACATCCCACCGCTTTGTTGAGGAAGAAAAAAAGTGTGTAAAGGCGTTGAACTACACCGAAATAACTTTTTACCTTAGTAGATGACTTAGCCATATCACATAAAGCAAGATTCAAACTATGACATCCACAAGGTGTGTAAAATGCTCTTGGGTTGTCCTTGAGCAATCTACTTTGTACACCTTCTCAATTAATAAAGTGAATTACAAAAATGTTAATTTGCATTATCTCTAGGATATGCAGAGTCTTCTATTTCAACTCTTATAGGCCCCTTCTCAATTAATAAGTCAATGAGATCCTGATTGAGTACCTTCCAATTGTTTGGATCATATAAATTTAGAGGTTCTCTTTCTTCCTGGTAATCCATAGGAATATCATTATTGATCCCTCCTTCTTCGTCATTGTTTTGGTAAAGAACAATCAATTTGGAATTTAGATAAAGAGAATAAGGAAGGCACAATGGAGTATAATCGGTGTAGGGGTAGAGTAAGTTTGACACGATAATATAACGAGGAAAGCCCTTGAGACAACTATCTCGCCGGCATAAAAAATCGAGAGGTGATTATGAGCACCTACCTTCCAAACGGTAATATTGATATTTAGTGAGTTACAAGTGGTGGAGCTATGGCGGAGTACAAGAAGTGGTGCGTGTATTGTGTGTGAATGTGTGTGTTCCAGCCATTAGCCCTTTAAATAGAAAAAGAGATAACAAATATCCTAACTAACTTCCTATTTTTTAGGCTTTATTATCTTCAACTTCTCCATGTCTCTTGACCAGGTCTTCTTAGTTGAAGGGAGTCCTTGTTTTTGTTTAAATATCCCGTAATTATCTCCAGGAGTTGCTGAAAAAATAGTTAAGTAAATAATATAAATTACGCATTACTTACAGTGGTTCAAGATGTCGTCACGCAGGAATATTCAAGATGGTTACATGCTGGCTAGGTTCGAGATGTCGACCTGCAGAAAATCTTCCCACAACAATTGCCCCCAAACTTATCCTTTTAAGGAAGATAAAAGGGTAAGTTACTTAATAATGCTCTGAATCTGACGGTTACTTTGGAGAAGAAGAATAGGAAGCTCTTTGTTTGGAGATGCTGCATCTAAAGAAGTGGCATATAGAGGAGAATAAAAGCTTAGAGAAGAAGATTAAAGATTTTGAGGAGAAGGTCGAAAGTTTTGAACAATGAGGTAGAGAGTTTGATGAAGGGGATGTCTTCAATCCAGGATGCTCATGTGCAAGAGACCAAGGATCTTTAAGAATGATCTCATGGTATCTGTGGCTAAAAACATGATTGAAATCAAGATACAAATGATTGAAGAATTTCTGAACGGCAAACATGTTGAGTGGGATATTGAGCACAACGTGCCATCCTCAAGGATTTTTCTGGAGAAGCAGCTGAGGTTAGGGAAGTGACATCAGGTTTAAAGGATGAAGACATGAAGGAAGGAGAAGCACCACCAGCGGCGATAGCCGACAAGTGAAGATTGGCCAGTCTCAAACGGTTGTTCCCATAAGATCTTGAAGTTCCAAAATGGTAATATCTTGCAAAACGATGACATAGTAAGAGTATTTGACATCTTGATTGATGTCACTTTTATTTAATGAAAGAATAAGAAATAAACCTTACGGAAATTTATTTACTGAAAAAGGAAATAAATAAATATTTATTAAATAACAAGGATTGATGTGCACCTGGCTTATTACCTTAAGATGTCGTCTACATCTAGTAATGAGTTGACATCTTGAAACATGGTAAACTATTTGAATGTTTCGAGTTTTCTTGTTTTCTGAATTGAGTTGATATGCTACGACTTACATGAAATATGTCGACGCCTTGCCAGAAAGATTTGGTTGCTTCATCTCATTTTCCTCTAGCCTAATGAATCTTAACGCCCTATTCCGGATGTCCTCCATCCTCTTGCATGGGTTCATCACCAACTCCTCATAGTATGGAGAATCCTTTTTCAAACCCATTTTGAAGGCTTCAGCGGCTGTTACCATATCTAGGTTGGGAATTTCTAAGACTTCTTTGTTGAACCTGATAACGTAGTCTTTCAAAGCTTCGGTGAAATTTGTTGAGTGATATAATAAAGGTCATTTGGTGAGTTTCTCAACTGCTTGCGTAAGAGAAGCTGGTTGTTGAACATGTTGACAAGCTGAGCAAACGACCCGATGGATCCAGGTAGTTGACGGATCAGCCACTTCAAAGTTGGTCCTACCAATGTTGAACCAAATCCTCTACACAAGCATGCTTCTCGGAATTGGAGTGGTATGCGATTAATTTCCATCTTTTCTAGATAATGAGCGACATGCTCCTCAGGATCGGTGCTTCCATCATAGAGCTTCATGGTTGGAATGCTAAATCCTTTCGGGATGTCGACATGTGCAATAGCCGGTACAAAGCGTGATTGATTATATCACGTCGGTGAAACTTGCTGGATGGGGGGAGTGACACCAGGTAGTTTCATGACCATATCCCTTAATTCTTGAAGCTGACTTGCTATGTAGCTACCTGCAAAAGGGTTAGTAGTGCGAGCAATATTACCAAAAACATAATTTGTATTGATATTAGCAAAGGGATTAGTGTTATCTGCGGAGGATGTCATGACGGTACAAATGGTGAAGGTTGCCCCCTCTGAAAATGTCCCAAAGATGTTATGCGTAGAAGGTGAGATATAGGCATTTCCTTGAGAAGATAATTCGAAGATGCTGGATGCAAATGGTGTCGTCATCATCAGAAATGTCATCATCATTGAAGATGTCGTCATCTTGGGAGATGTCGTCATTTTGGGAGATGTCGTCATCTTGGGAGATGTCGTCATCTGTGGTGTCCACCCATGAGTTGCTGGAGCCATCGGAAGGAATTCATCGAGTGCAGGAGCCGCCCCGGTATCACGAGTAAGGACTCCCGGGCGAATAGGGAGACAACATCCATTCTTTCGATCGGCAACTTATGATCCTTTTGCATCTTCACCGAGTGTACTATCGGCGATGTGTTACTTTGTTGTCTATCAGTGGTTCTTCATCCGAATGAGCATGCTCTTGATCTCTGAATCAGGCACTGGAGATGACTGCTTCTTGCCAGATCCTACAGGCGGCGGTGGTGGCAATGCCCCAAAGCTTCCAGCCATCATCTTGCTGAGGTTGACACCTCCAGGGGAAACATTCATGTTGCTGGTAGTAACGGTAGATTTGTCGGCAGAAGAGGTCATTGGTTGAGTAGACATGATGGGCGGATGAGAATTAAACCGATTAAAAAACCAAAGGCCCCTCGGTGGGTGCCAAATTGTTGTGGTAAAAAACAATCAATTTGTAATTTAGATAAAGAGAATAAGGAAGGCACAATGGAGTATAATCGGTGTAGGGGTAGAGTAAGTTTGACACGATAATATAACGAGGAAAGCCCTTGAGACAACTATCTCGCCGGCATAAAATCTCGGGAGGTGATTATGAGCACCTACCTTCCCAAACAGTAATATTGATATTTAGTGACTTACAAGTGGTGGAGCTATGGCGGAGTACAAGAAGTGGTGCGTATATTGTGTGTGAATGTGTGTGTTCCAGCCATTAGCCCTTTAAATAGAAAAAGAGATAACAAATATCCTAACTAACTTCCTATTTTTTAGGCTTTATTATCTTTAACCTTCTCCACGTCTCTTGATCAGGTCTTCTTAGTTGAAGGGAGTCCTTGTTTTTGTTTAAATATCCTGTAATTATCTCCAGGAGTTGCTGAAAAAATAGTTAAGTAAATAATATAAATTACGCATTACTTACAGTGGTTCAAGATGTCGTCATGCAGGAATATTCAAGATGTTGACATGCTGGCTAGGTTCGAGATGTCGACCTGCAGGAAATTTGCCCACAACAGTCATGATTAACACTATCAAGTGGTTCATCATCAATCACATCTACCGGTTCCTCGTTCACCACATTGTCAACGAAAATAGATGCCCTTTCGGACGACTTATTACATGTAAAATACTTGTTAAGAGAACCACTTAGAGACTGAGTTAATTTTTTGTCTCTTTTCTTCTTCCTCCATTTTTCACTTTCAGGAATATGTTTTCGTATTGACATAGCAAAAATCCTAGAAACATCATTAATCAAATAAGCAAAAAATAAAACAAATTTTGCAATTTAACAACACACAAAAAACAACTTTTATAATTTCTTATCTCAAAAAAAAAACAAAAATTATTGTAACCACAACTTTTAATAAGCCACAAATTAATTTCAAATTATTACATATTCAATTATCAACCAAAAGTAACCACAAGAAAAGAAGTGTTCTTTCTGATCACATACATCAGACAAGGGTCGGCCATGGTGTAAGTACCCTAATCCAATTCGCGACTCTTTATAAGTGCCTTTTAATATAATAAAATTGCACTAGGGGCGTTTTGGTAAATTTTCAGTCCATTCCGAGACTTCCGAAATCTTTTTATAAGTTTCTCACAAAGGAAGTACTTTTAAGTTTTTTTTTCCATGTAAAAGGACCTACAGGGAATTATTTGTTTTGGACCCGTTGGGAATTAACTCAGAATGTTCCAGAACATGTTGTTGGCGCCAGAAACGGTTACTGGCTCGTCAAGTCGTGCGACACAACGAGCCAAGAAAAGCCACAACGCAAGGTTGTGCGACACAACTGGCCATTCATCAGCAGGTTATAAATAAGACCCTCCCCCTCTCATTTCTAGATCCCTTCCAGGCTCCCTAAGGCTACTCTGCCAAAATCTCCCCAGAACCACATTCCTCTCCTCATTCATACTCAAAACACTTACCAATTCCTCCCAATTCTCTCATCTCTCTTCACAAACCACCCAAGTTCTTCTCTATACATCCATACACATCATTGAGGATCCAATCCTCCATTGTTCCTGAGCTTGCATCCAGCTCCTGAAGCTGAATTTGAAGGTTCTCTATACCGACTTGGTATAGAGAAAGTGGACTACAAGGGTAACGATCTCTATCCCTCTCTCTATTTCTCTCCATTTTCTCCTTGGTCCATCATGCACAAGCTGCATATGAGATCTGACCGCAATCTCTCTGTTTAAAGTCTCTAATTCTATAGATCATTACATGTTATTGTTTGTTTTATGAGATAAGTTGGTATAATTGTTCATGTTCATTAAGAGAGTGTGGATCTCCCATATCCACACCCTCTTGAATGTCATTTGTTAATTTCCATGATCTCGGAGTTCAATACATGCTGTAATTTGATATTATGGTTACTTGATATTGTTGTAATTTGAGCCTTGTAAAACCTCTGCAAGGTGGCCACTAGTGTCACGTGACACAACTGGACCTGTGCTGTCCTGGGTCGTGCGACATAAGTAGCCTCTTGCAGAAGGTTCAGTTCAGTTGTAATTTCTGTTCAATCTTCCTTCTAATTGGGATGTGGCCTCCCTTACCAAATGGTTCACAAGTTGTAGTTCCTCAGTTTATCAATAAAAGCAAAGCATGTTTATCATAATTTGTCTCACACATTTGCACACACTTATGGATTAATTGGATGTTATTTTCATAGAAAGACTCGTATTACGAGGCGAGTTGGGTGAACTCTCGGTTCTTCCTAACACGTAACCTGACCCCCGAACCCTTTCTCTAATTTCAAAAGGTTTTTCAAAGTGTACCTCTTAAACATGGCGTGGCGACTCCCAAAAACTCATTTTCTAAATTTTTAGGCGAGCGTACATTCACATGGCAAGAGCAAGAAGTTCAAAATACATGTCACAGGCTCTTGGGTTTTCAATTAAGGATTTTCTAAATCAATTAGGATTTAGGGGATAGGGATTAGAGAAGGAGAACGATTACTTACTTGATTATTGACGGTGGCGTGATGCAAGTGGCAACTGCAGTGGTGGTGCGTCCGGCGGCTCTCTGCGGCAGCGGCGTAGGTAAGGTCGTAAGCGTCGCTTCTTTTTCTCCGTTTCAATTTTTTTTTTGTGTTTTTTTTTTCCTTTGAATCTTTTTTTTTTTTCGTTTTTTATTTTTAAATAACAAAAGAAATTAGGAAAATTTTTAAATTTGGGCTTTTTTTAATGTGAGATGTTGAATGTATATGGACCAAATATTGATTTGGGTTAAGTTTTTGGGTTAAAATTAGGCCTATTTATTACATATACCCAACAATTTTGGAGGCCCCTAAAAAAGATCATTTTTTGTGGCCCTAGGCCATGGCCTCATATGCCTCATGCCATGGCCGGCCCTGATTCTATCCATCTTATTTGAAATTGCAAATATATACTCCTTCCGTCCCATTGATAGCTTCACCTTTTGCCAAAACGGGTGTCCCGTTAAAAGCTTCACATTTCCTAAAATGACAAAGAATCTTTACTATTCCACCCACTCATTCTCTCTTATTTCACTTTTATACTCACAACACTTTTCAAATTTACTATTCCCTCCACTCATTCTCTCTCCTATTATACTTTTATACTCACAACACTTTCTCCACTAACTTTTTTTCTTAATTTACGTGCCATGCTCTAAAGGGTGAAGCTATCAATGGGAAGGAGGGAATATTTATATATATTAGGATTTCCTTATAATCCAATTCAATTCAATGAGTATATATTAAACAAAAGCGGAAGCGTACCTTAATCCGTTTTAACGGAAAACTTGACAGAGTTTAATCCATTGCAAGGATAAATTGAGTGAAACCCTTGAATAAACTCATGATTGATCTTCCAATTGATCTGTTTACTCTATTTTTTTTTTAAACTCTCATTGAAGGGATGTAAGAGTCTTATATTTTCAATTACGGACCCTACCCCTATATATAGTTATAATGCATCCGTTACGATGAAAGAATGCATCCATTCAGTATTTACAAATAAGCCCCTCATCTATTTGTAAATACATTCTGGTCTCTACACATTTTATAATAAACCCCATACTTGTGAAAGATGACTTAAGGCCCCTTAATTTTATTAAATCACTTTAATTAGCCCCAGCTGACTTTATAATAATATTTCATATACGATTAACCCGTAGTGCACACATGTATGCGTGCTTAAATTCTTTATTATTATATATGTATAATATATAGTACACTAAAATTTGCAACAATCTCCCACTTGTACTATACATGTACATAAATATAATACCTTAGATAATCGCATATCATATAATAAATCTTATTCGCATATGCTTACTTATAGTGTTGTTAGGAAATTTAACAGAAAATGTAACGGCTTCTTAAAAGATAATGTAACAACTATCGAACAGAATAACAAACTGAAAATTAAGTCGAGGCTTGTGTTTGACACAATCTCCGTAAGAAGTATTGCCCCGCACTGGTGCTGACGGTACTCTGACAATCTCCTCGTAAGATGCAACGACTTTACAATCGTTAGTAGAAGCACTTCAAACTAAAGACTTCGACGAACAAACTAACTGTTTGGAACTTCTGGACTTGAAAGGAATATTTATGCTACAATATGCTTTCTCTCTCTAATTGCTAATGAAATGCTAAATCACTAAATGATGGAATGATGATTGACAAACTGCAGGGGACTATTTATAGGTAATGAAGGGCTCAGATCTGCTAATGAAATGCTAAATCAGATTCTGGTGAAGGGCTCAGATCTGCTGGACCTGCCAGCACCTATTCGAACTGGTTCCTTGAACCTTTCCAACCCTTGACCTGGTTCATCGAACCTGGCTTGAACCCTTTGGTGTGAACCAGATCCAAGACCCACGGTCCAACCCAGTCCTACACCGACCCAGCCCAATCCGAACGGGCCTAGGCCAAACCATACCCATACACCAGCCTAACCGTACTACTGCACCTGAGCCACGAACCTTGATCAATTTGCTAAAAATCAAAGGCTCCAATAGCTCCTAGCGACGATGCGAAGTGCAAAGTACGCCTCTAAAGCGCCCAATGCGGCCTTCGCGGGCTTCGCACGCTTTGCGGGTGTGGTCCAAATTGAGCTAGTATAAAACTGGCACAATTTGGGCTACTCCTTGCATGGTTGGCCCAATGGTCCACCTAGGTTGGCCCAAGGAGGAACAACTTGATGCCTCCTCCTTATTTGCATCCACTTACAAACTTGCTTTACTTTTCATCTCTAAGCAATGTGGGATAACTCTTTCATATCCCATAAACTCTTCATTTTCCCATTTCATGTTACAATCTTTAGCCATTAATTTCTCATTCACCCGGAAATGGTTTTGAGTAAATAAATGCATTTTCTTGATCTACAACAAATGTAGATTATAATTTTGTAACTTATTTCATTTAACAATAAATGAAACCCATTTGAAAATTGGGTCAAAACTTGGTCAAACCTAGTTTCTAAAACCCATTTCCAACAATCCCCCACATGAATGACAATTAATGCATGTATACAGATTTGTACAAAAGTTTCGGCGAACTACTATTGCATCGGGATAGGTAGCTTATGGCCTTGAACCTTCCCTAGTAAAATACCATCGGATATACTAGCCAGTTGGCAGCGAGACGCTTTGAACCAGTGACTGTATAGTGTATACCAAGACAACAGTACTCACACAATAATAGCTTTAACATTTTTATTCTCACGTTGTGTCCATTTCGGCCCTGGACCGTATCTCATTCATAAGTGTTCATTTAGAAGCGGCCTTATTACTTCTCACTTATATAGGTGATTCATATTATAAAGAGTATCCTGCTATACTTCACCCGTAGGTATAAGAATCATTAAATGTTTTCTCAACTTATCCTCACCACTGCTGCAGGTGCACACACTTGGATGTTCTGGGAATGAGTATGAAACAGGTTCCAAGTGTTTCTACTGAACTCATAACTTAGTTTTCTCATCGAACCAAGGGCCTGGGTGAATGTACGCTCGCCGAAATTTTTGTATTAAAATGGGAGTCGCCATGCCGTTTTAAAGGAAACATTGAAAACCTTTTGAAAAGATAAATTGGGTTCGGGGGTCAGGTTACATGTTGGGAAGAACTGAGAGTTCACCCAACACGCCTCGTAAAACGAGTCATTCTATGTTCAAAATCCAATTCATTCAATGAGTTTGTTCAAATTGTGTGAGACAAAATATGTGATAAAATGCATATAAGTGCTTTTTTTTATTGATCAACTAAGAGAGAACAACTTGTGAACCATTTGGTAAGGGAGGCCACATCCCAATTACAATGATGATAAACAGATTACAACTGAAATGTGAAGCTGCTGCAGATTGGCAAGATGTGTCGCGTGACACAGGATCTGCCTGGCTAGTTGTGTCGCGTGACACAGGACTCAGCCTGGCAGATTGTGTCGTGTGACACAAGATGCCTGTCTGCAGAAACTCTTCAAACTGAACACAGACTGAACTGAGATCTAATCAGATCGAATTACAACATTAATTCAACTCAGAAAACCACGAATCAACAACGAATTGATCAAGGGGGTGTGGATATGGGGAGATCTACACTCCCTTGGCAAACAAGCCACAATTACAATAAGATCAAACCATGGACATGAAATTAAACCAAGCAAATTGAATTAAACAGAGAGATGGCAATTGTGATTCAACAATTAGGAACAGATAGAGTTTAATTATTGAATCAAATGAATGTAGATTGCATGAATTATGAAGATGACAAAGTATATGAGAGAGAAGGGAGGAATAAATTGATTACCCTTGTAGATCCACGATTCTACACTATGTTCAGTGTAGAATCCTTCATAGCAGCTTCAAATGGTGGATTCGAATCTCTGAATGTGTAGGAGCCTTAGATCTCCAATTGGTGTGAAGTGTATGAGAGTAGATGGGTGAATTGTGTATGATAGATGAGAAAACTGGAAGGAATTGGTGTGTGTTATGTGTGTTTTAGGAGAGAGAGAGAGAGGCTTCTGGGCATATTTTGGCAGAGTGATAGTAGAGAGGCTGAAAAGGGATCCACAAAAGAGAGGGGGAGGGTCTTATTTATAGGCTGCTGATGAGGGCCAGTTATTTCGCACGGCGTGACACTTCTGTTTTCCGTGGCTCATTGTGTCGCACGACTAGACGAGCCACTTAACCATTTTCGGCGCCAAGCAACTGGTTCTGGAATGTGAAGCTATAAATAGATTGGCAAGCAACTGGTAAGGGAGGCCACATCCCAATTACAATGATGATAAACAGATTACAACTGAAATGTGAAGCTGCTGCAGATTGGCAAGATGTGTCGCGTGACACAGGATCTGCCTGGCTAGTTGTGTCGCGTGACACAAGACTCTGGCAGATTGTGTCGCGTGACACAGGATGCCTGTCTGCAAAAACTCTACAAACTGAACACAGACTGAATTGAGATCTAATCAGATCAAATTACAACATCAATTCAACTCAGAAAACCATGAATCAACAACGAATTGACCAAGGGGGTGTGTATATGGGGAGATCTGCACTCCCTTGGCAAACAAGCCACAATTACAATAAGATCAAACCATGGACATGAAATTAAACCAAGCAAATTGAATTAATCAGAGAGATGGCGATTGTGATTCAACAATTAGGAACAAATAGAGTATAATTATTGAATCAAATGAATGTAGATTGCATGAATTATGAAGATGACAAAGTATATGAGAGAGAAGGGAGGAATAAATTGATTACCCTTGTAGATCCACAATTCTACACTATGTTCACTGTAGAATCCTTCAAAGAAGCTTCAAATGGTGGATTCGAATCTCTGAATGTGTAGGAGCCTTAGATCTCCAATTGGTGTGAAGTGTATGAGAGTAGATGCGTGAATTGTGTATGAGAGATTAGAGAATTGGAAGGAATTGGTGTGTATTGTGTGTGTTTTAGGAGAGAGAGAGAGAGGCTTCTGGGCGTATTTTGATAGAGTGACAGTAGAGAGGCTGAAAAGGGATCCATAAATGAGAGGGGGAGGGTCTTATTTATAGGCTGCTAATGAGGGCCATTTGTGTCGCATGGCGTAACGCTTCTGTTTTTCGTGGCTCGTTGTGTCGCACGACTAGACGAGCCACTTAACCATTTTCGGCGCCAAGCAACTGGTTCTGGAACATTCTGAGCTAATTCCCTTTAGGTCCAAAACAAATAATTCCATGTATGTACTTTTGCCTGGGAAAAATATTTAAAAGTACTTCCTTCGCGAGAAACTTATAAAAAGATTTCGGAAGTCTCGGAATGGACCGAGAATTTACCAAAACGCCCCTAGTGCAATTTTATTATATTAAAAGGCACCTGTAAAGGGTCGCGAATTGGATTGGCGTACTCACACTGGGATCTCCATTTCTCAAGGTTGAGTGTCCACTATGAGTTCTTTTGTTGGGGGTTTTAAACCCATTTCCCTTAACAGTTTATACAGTTGATCTCTATGTATACCTTTCATAAATGGATCCGCTATGTTATCATTTGACTTTACATAGTCAATTGTGATAACACCATTTTTTGATCAACTGTCTAATGGTATTATGTCTACGATGAATATGTCTAGACTTACCATTATATATACTATTCTGTGCCCCTCCTATTGCTGATTGACTATCACAATGTATCATAACAGCAGGCACAGGCTTACTCCAACAAGGAATATCCTTCAAGAAGTTCTTAAGCCATTCTGCTTCTTCTCCAGCTTTATCTAAAGCTATAAACTCAGATTTCATCATGGATCTAGCTATACACGTTTGTTTGGAGGAATTTCATGACACCGCTCCTCCACCAATTGTGAATACATATCCACTTGTGGATTTAGAATCTTTTGTGTCTGATATCCAATTAGCATCACAGTATCCTTCTAATACTGCTGGATATCTCTTATAAAGTATCCCATAATTCATTGTATACTTTAAATATCTCAATACTCTTAATAGAGTCTTCCAGTGATCCGCACTGGAATTACTAGTGAACCTACTTAGTTTGCTCACTGAATATGCGATGTCTAGACGTGTACAATTCGTTAAGTACATCAGACTCCCAATTATTCTTGCATATTCCAACTGAGAAACTGGTTCCCCTCTGTTCTTTGCTAAGTGTAGAGTCAAATCTACCGGTGTCTTAGCCGGAGGGTCATTAATGACATCGAACTTTTGAAGTATATTTTCTAGATAATGGGACTGTGACAGAACTATTCCTTCTGATGTTCTAGAAATCTTTATTCATAATATAACATCAGCTAATCCCATGTCTTTCATGTCAAGGTGCTTCTTTAACATGCCTTTAGTATTCATGATCAATTCATGAGTACTTCCCATTATCAACATGTCGTCTACGTAAAGATAGACAATTATAATTGATTCAGATGTTCCTTTGATGTAGACAAACTTGTCACATTCATTTATCTTGAATCGATTTGACAGTTTGGTCAAAATTTTCATGCCATTGCTTAGGAGCTTGTTTAAGTCCATACATCGACTTTACAAGTTTACACACCTTCTTTTCTTTACCGGGAACAATGAACCCTTCGGGTTGTTCCATATAAATCTCTTCGTCTAGCTCTCCATTCAAGAAAGCTGTTTTCACATCCATCTGGTGTATCTCAAGATTATGCACGGCTGTAATTGCTATGAGAACTCGTATGGATGTGATTCTTGTGACAAGAGAATATGTATCAAAGAAATCATATCCCTCTTTTTGTCCAAACCCTTTGGCTACTAGCCGAGCTTTGTACTTATCGATAGATCCATCTGCCTTATACTTCCTTTTAAGGATCCACTTGCAACCTTACAGTTTGCATCCTGGAGGAAGATCAACCAACTCCCAAGTATTATTATGCATTATGGATTCTATTTCACTGTTAATAGCTTCTTTTCAGAACTGACTATTCGGACCGGATAAAGCTTTCTTAATAGTAGCTGGTTCATTTTCTAACATATATGATAGAAAATCAGGACCAAAAGACTTTTCCACTCTTGCCCTTTTACTACGTCTTGGTCCTTCATCTTCTTCTTGAGATGGACTAGTTGTAGTTTCATAAGTTCTCTTATTAGAACTTGCATCTTTCCTATCTTTGGAAGAAAAGATATTTTCAAAGAATACAACATTCCTTGATTCTATTGTCATTCCTTCATTCATATCAGGAATGTCTGACTTGTGCACTATAAACCTATAGGCACTACTATTGTTAGCATATCCAATAAAGATGCAGTCAATTGTCTTTGGACCGATTTTGACTTGTTTTGGCTTAGGTATTTCAACCTTAGCCAGACACCCCCACACTTTAAGGTATTTATAACTTGGCTTACGATTATGTCATAATTCGTAAGGAGTTTTATCAATTCCTTTCTTGGGTATCTTATTAAGAATGTAGTTGGATGTGAGTATGGCTTCCCCCCCACATGTTGTCGGGTAAGCCTGAACTGATTAAAATTGCATTCATCATTTACTTTAGAGTGTGATTCTTACGTTCAGCTACTCCATTAGATTGAGGTGTATATGAAGCTGTCGTTTGATGAATAATGCCAGATTCCCAGCATAATCCTTCAAACGGAGCTACATATTCTCCTCCTCTATCGCTTTGAATCTTATTAATCTTTACATTAATTTGATTCTCAAATTCATTCTTGTAAGTTTGGAAAGCCCCTAAGGCTTCATCCTTACTTTTCAATAGATATACATAACAATATTTCATGCAATCGTCTATAAATGTAATGAAGTATTTTTTTTCCACCTCGAGTTTGCACTAATTTTAAATCACAAATATCTGTGTGAATTAATTCCAGAGGTGTTGTGTTTCTTATTGCTATTTCAAATGGCCCTTTTTAGTCATTTTTACTTCAACGCAAACTTCACACTTATCAGTTGAATCAGATTTTGATATTTGAATTAAATCTTGATTCACTAATTTCTTAATTGTGTTAAAGTTTACATGACCTAATCTATCATGCCATAAATTAGGACTATCCAACAAGTAAACATAAGAAACAACACTTTTATTCTTCGCTTCAGAGCGGATAACATTCATTACATTCATCTTGAAAAGGCCCTTCTCAAGGTAACCTTTTCCAAGAAAAAGACCATTTTTGGTCAGTACAAATTTATCAGATTCAAACACCAATCTGAAATCGGCCTTACTTAACAAAGCCCCAGAGACTAAGTTCTTGCGGATGTTTGGGACATGCAGCACATCCATCAAAGTCAGCTCCTTGCCTGAAGTCATCTTCAGAACAACTCTTCCAATGCCCACAACACTGGAAGTAGCAGAATTTCCCATATAGAGCTTCCTTCCCGAACAAGGAGTGTAGGAAGAGAAACTCTCCTTATCTGCACATATGTTGCAGGTAGCACTGGTGTCTATCCACCACTCTCTTGGATTATCATCCAACTTAGCCAGATTGGCTTCAAATACCGCAGCTGCAAAGTCAAGTTCCATATCATCAACAGTGTTGGCTTGATTCCTGTTGCCTCTCTGGTCTTCCTTCTTCGGGTGCCGGCAATCCTTAGCTAAATGTCCGGGCTTGCCACAGTTGTAGCAAGATCCTTTGAAATTCTTAGATGGCTTCTTTCTAGCATTTCCTGAATGCTTCCTCTTCTTACTGTTGCTTGTGCTAGCTTCAACAAGATTGACCTTTGCTTCCATCTTCCCTTTGTTAGCCTTAGCTTCAGCCTTGGCCTCATTCTTCCTGTTGTTTTTCTCAATCCGAAGACGAATAACCAGGTCTTCAAGACTCATCTCCTTGCGCTTATGCTTGAGATAGTTCTTGAAGTCCTTCCATGCTTGCGGCAATTTTTCAATGATTGATGCCACCTTAAATGGTTCATTCATAACCATTCCTTCAACAGTTAACCCATGTAGGATCAACTGAAACTCAACAACCTGGTTGGCCACGGTCTTTGAGTCAACCATCTTGAAATCAAGGTATTTGCCAACAACAAACTTCTTTGAACCGGCATCCTCAATTTTGTACTTTCTCTTCAAAGTGTTCCATAACTCTTTGGCCGTCTCCACGAGACAGTACACACTGTATAGATTGTCATCTAGCCCATTCATGATGTAATTCCTACACAAGAAATTACCATGATCCCATGCCTCTTCGGCAATTCTCCTTTGATGGTCGGGATCATCAATTGGTATAGCAGGGGGATCCTCCTTTAGGAACTTCTGCAGACTGAGGGTGGTCAAGTAAAATAGCATCTTTTGCTGCCATCTCTTGAAGTCCACCCCAGTGAACTTGGCTAGTTTCTCACCATGTGCCGGGTGAGTCGGAGCAAGAGCAGGTGCAACATTCCGATTAGTTGCATCAAGGGTCGGGTCAGGAGTAGCCCCAGAAGACTGGGAGGTATCAGTTTCGTTCGCCATCTCTCAAGAAACGTAGAATGCTTCTTACGATTGTTAGGAAATTTAACAGAAAATGTAATGGCTTCTTAAAAGATAACGAAAAAACTAACTAACATAATAACAAACTGAAAATTAAGTCGAGGTTTGTGTTTGACACAATCTTCGTAAGAAGTATTGCCCCGCACTGGTGCCGACGGTACTCTAACAATCTCCTCGTAAGATGCAACGACTTTACAATCGTTAGTAGAAGCACTTCAAACTAACGACTTCGGCGAACAAACTAACTGTTTGGAACTTCTAGACTTGAAAGGAATATTTATGCTACAATATGCTTTCTCTCTCTAATTGCTAATGAAATGCTAAATCACTGAATGATGGAATGATGATTGACAAAATGCAGGGGACTATTTATAGATAATGAAGAGTTGGGGTGCCTTTGGGGATTAGACACTATTGGTAGCTGGTGAATTTTGGACCGTCAGATCAAATTCTGGTGAAGGGCTCAGATCTGCTGGACCTGCCAGCACCTATTCGAACTGGTTCCTTGAACCATTCGGCGTGGACCAGATTCAAGACCCACGGTCCAACCCAGTCCTACACCGGCCCAGGCCCAACCGTACCCATGCACCAGCCTAACCTAGCCCAAGCCAAACTGTACCATTGCACCTGAGCTAGGAACCTAAAGCGCCCAATGCGGGCTTCGCGCGCTTCGCGGGTGTGGTCCAAATTGAGCTAGTATAAAACTGGCACAATTTGGCCTACTCCTTGCGTGGTTGGCCTAAGGAGGAACAACTTGATACCCCCTCCTTATTTGCATCCACTTATAAACTTGCTTTACTTTTCATCTCTAAGCAATGTGGGACAACTCTTTCATATCCCATAAACTCTTCATTTTCCCATTTCAAGTTACAATCTTTAGCCATTAATTTCTCATTCACCCGGAAATGATTTTGAGTAAATAAATGCATTTTCTTAATCTACAACAAATGTAGATTATAATTTTGTAACTTATTTCATTTAACAATAAATGAAACCCATTTGAAAATTGAATCAAAACTTGGTCAAACCTAGTTTTTAAAATCCATTTCCAACAAGTGTGTTATCTTATATCAATCTCATCCATTAGTCAAATTAACATAAGGATCAAAGAAGCAATCGTCACATTAATCTTAACTAAACCCATTAGTGATCACATATATTAATAAATTAAATGACATGAATCAAGTATGGATGTGTAGTATGAAAATTACATATATTGTGATTCACACATGTGTATTTCCAACCAGTCCAACCTTATGAGATCAACCAAGTATTCAAGTGTTGAATAATTGACTACTTTATTAACTAATATTGAATTCCAATACCATAATGTCATGACAATCTATAGTATAAATCACACCATGAATGAACAGTACTATGAACAATACTAAATGTCAAATTTTTCATTTTGTCCTTACTAAGTTGTCCCTTTTCCATTTTGCCCTTAAAAAAAAAAAAAAACACGTGTCCTCGAACACAAGCTTTTACTAGTGATACATATATATGAACAAAGTCTCATTGAATCAAGGCATACTTAATTGTAAACACTCATACAATAAATATCCTTAAACCATTGGTGTAGCCTTAATATAATATACGAATACGCAACCATGAAGTTTGTCTCTATGTGCTCAATACATTCACTATGAATATTTTTCTTAATTATCCTTAAACCATTGGTGTAACCTTAATATAATATACGAATACGCAACCATGAAGTTTGTCTCTATGTGCTCAATACATTCACTATGAATATTTTTCTTAACAATTGTAACTAAATAACTTTAGAGGCAATTCCATGCCACAAACTTTAAGCATCCAGGTGATAATATTTGCAACCATATTTTCAGATATCCTTAATGATCTCATGTCTAATCAAAATATATACTCTCTCCGTTACACGAAAATATGCATTTTTTGATTTGGTGCGGGAATTAAGGTAAAATGTAAAAATGTGATGTGTTGTGAGTGTAGATGGTTGGGTAGGAGAGAGAAACTGGAGTAAGTGGGTAATGGTTGTGAGTAGAGAGAAGTGGGTCTCATTTTCATTTTGAGAAAGTGCAGATTATTGTGAGACGTCCAAAATGAATATTTTTACGGATTATCATGGGATGGGGGGAGTATATTAAAGCATTTCATCACTTTTTCTTGCTACATAACAGTTTACCGCCTATGTTGCTAACCATTAATTGACCTGAAGAACAAAATATAAATAAAATATGCTCACATATAACCATAAGAAAATAATAAAATATGTTCAAATTTAAAATCTTATTATAAGAAAATCGGTGCAATATTAATTATAGTCTTTGTACATAAAATTAATTTGCTAGTGACTTTCTTATTTAATTGGTCAAACATTGCCGATAAAATCCGGTCAAGTACAAGCCATTCTTTGGACCGATTGCATTCCCACCACATGGACACTTAACAATCGTCACATGTTTACCACAACAAGTTTAGTGATCAAATATTGAGAGTAAAATTATGTCATATATTGAGTATTTCTTTGAACCGACTCAATATTCACATGGAAAATTAACAACCGTCATAAATTTATCACCATAAGTGTGTTTGAACTTTTGCCAAATAAAAACCTTACTTTGGGACGATCATTATTTCGTGTGAAAAATAAACACAAATATCATAATTGTAATATGTCAATATTTTGATAAATAATTGAACGAAATATTTCGTGATGGGTCGGACCCAATACATTTCTACGAGCTATGGGCCCAACAAGCCCACTAAAGAATCAAGATTGGTGAGGCCCATCAAGGTCTGGTCCATGGCCCGTCAGACAACAGATGGCGGTCGTCGCCAATGAGCGATCGAGCCCATCTAACGACGAGCCTTCCTAGTACAGAGCCCGTCTAACGAAGAGTAACCGTCGTCGCCATTGAGCGACCTAACTCACCGGGAGAACGAGGCAACTCGCTCGGCCACTCGCTCGTCGAGTCGTCTCTCAAGGAGACGACCTTACTGGACATACAGCTCCAGGTCGTCCCTTCATTTAGCTTCCTCAACAAGCTTGATTGATTAGCTATTTTGGGATAAAGTCAGACCTGACACTGGGACATTCTGCGCGTGCAATCACGGAACCAGTAGTAGCGCCAAAAGGTGTGCAGGTTGACTTTCCATTATAAGGCAAACCACTTATCCGTGTCAGACACAGAAGTATCCTTATTTAGGCGGAGCAATCCCAACATGCCACGTGTATGCCTAGGGAACAAAGCTGATCCAACGGTTGGCCACTACCCAATCTAACGACTCAGATGAAAACCCTAGTATCATTTCACCCACTATAAATAAGAGAGCAGAATCATGGACTAAGGTAATGCACTTTTACATACTTACGTATACACACACCCACCATTTCCTTTACAACCTTTTTCCAGCCTAGAACTGATTCTCACGCCGGAGGGCCTTGCCGGACAAGCCCCGACGCAGTTCATGGTTATTTTCTTGTGTTGTGCAGATCCGAAGTCAGCTCAATCATTCGCTGGACAACAATAGCTGATCCCGAACGCATTCCTGCATCATCAGACTGGTTCCATTGCCGGGAAACGTTCATCAGTGATCTTTGACCAAGCAAAAACAACCGGAAAACCTGGAGATGGTGTCAGATGGACACACAGCTAGCAAATCAATCGGAGATGCCGGCCGGCCACCTTCCCCTCAGCAGTGCCAATAGAATCCCAGGCCTCCCTCACCACTTAGGAACCCTAATCTGAGGGTTACCAGGTCACAAGGTGTGGTTGATGACATAGGCCTTCAAACGGCAAGGAGGAGAGAAAAAAGACCTGCCCCCGAGCGGTAAAGACGACCCCCACCGGAGAGGAGACCCGAGGGAGCTACTGTACGAAATTTGGGTGGCCCATCGAACCCACATCTCGACAAAACCGATTTCCTCGTCGAGAGAGCCAATGCTCTCCATGAACTCCTAAGAATCCAGAACGAGCTCATACAAATGGCTGAGGACCAACCCCCACAGGCGTCCCATAATACTGTCTCATAGGGGAGGAGAAGGAACCAGAGAAGGAATAATGGTCGTCGTGAAGGAACCGCCGCCGGAAATGAAATGATAGTACCACAACTTGATCTTAGGGAACACCTCAATCAATGACGAAGTGAAGGACTCCCATCGCAGCGACAACGGGACGAAGCGGATGATGAGCCTCGTAGAACTCTGGCCAATGAAGATCCAGTACTGAATCAAAATCAAGTTGTTCGCGGTCGTCAAATGACCCCGTCGTTGCGAAATGAACGAGCCCCGAGTTATAGGGAAAGGACACGTACTCCCCCTCGTCGTGAACGAGAGCATTCAAGATCCTACAGGCCGTCGCCACCCCTAAGCTACAGGAGAGAGAGGACTATCTCTTGACGACCTGCCCCCTCAGAGAGGCAACTGTCTAATACCGTTACCCGGGGGCCTCGTTGAGATAGGATCCCTCCCGCCGACCCAGCAGGCGATGTCGATATGAGAGAATTTCTAAGACTCAAATGTCAAGTTGATGAATTGATGGCCAAAAGAAACAATGTGGATAGTGATGATTCGGAAGATGATGTCGGCACACTGAAACCATTGGCCCCATGGATGTTGGAGATGGGACCACCGGAACCAGGTTTTAAACATCCTGACTTAAAGCAGTATGACGGCTCGACGAGCGCGTTGGATCACATGCAACATCTTGAAGCTCAGATGTATGTGGTGTCTAAAGCTTCGAGACACGACGATGTAATGTGTAAGGCTCTTACGAGCACACAGACTGACGCAGCTCTACGATGGTTTAGAGGCCTTCCAAAAGGAAGCATTGACTCATGGAAATAGATGAGGAAAAAATTCTTGGGAAGATTTGCGACAGCTGGAGACCGTCGTAAGACCGTAAACGATCTTGGTAACATCACCCAAGGGGCCAATGAAAGCTCCATGAGTTACTTCAAAAGGTTCAAGAAGTTAGTGGATCAGATCGACGAGGATCTGACAGATAGAGAAATTATCAACTGTTTTAGGCACGGTGTTGTTTCTTCCACTTTGGACTATGAGCTCCAAGTCCATCCAGCTAAATCCAGAAAGGATCTCTACGCCAAGGCATATGCTGTAGCCGAGGCTGAAGAGAGGAAGTTACAGAGAGAAGGGAGGATCGTCGACAATGATGAGGCGGCGAAATCAAAAAAGGATAAGGCAGGAGACAAAGGGAAGAACAAACAAGGAAAGGCTGAAAAAAATACCAGACTCGTATACTCCTTTGACAGCCTCACGGGCAGAAATACTGAGCAATGTGGATTTTGGGCCAGCCCCAAAAATGAATCCCAATGCCAAAGGGAAAAAGAACATGAACAAGTATTGTGAATACCATCGTGATAAGGGGCATGACACGGAGGAATGTTTTAGTTTGAAGAAAATCATTCAAAGGTGGATTGATGATGGCCGTCTTGAGCATTATGTAAGGAGGGATCGTCCAGCGGCCAACAATCGAGCCCCTAACAATGACCCTCCTGAGAGGCAACCAAGAATGGTCCTGGTGATCTCTGAGGAGAAAAGCAAAAAATCAAATCAAGAGTGCCATTTATCACCTGAAGAAAGCCCCCCATGTTCCCCAAAAATCTGAGATTCCAAATGATGTGATAAGTTTCTATCCCTACGAGTTATCAGCCAATCCTTTGGCTCATCAACAAACACTGATCGTCCCTGGTTTCATTGACAGTTGTGAGTCAAAGCGGATATTGATTGACACCGGGGCAGCCAAAGATATTCTGTTCTACAACGTCTATCAGAAGATCGGTCTACCTGATAGTCGCCAAAGTCCCTACTTAGGTCGTCTAGAAGGATTCACCAATCATAGGGTAGACGCCAAAGGACAAATTGAATTGGACGTCGACATCGAGGAGCATCCTTTAGGAACCATCAAGACTATTACGTTCGTAGTGATTGATGTCATCTGTGATTACCATGCAATTCTCGGCCAGCCTGGCCAAGCAGCTTTAGGGATCGTCGCTTCAATCCTTCATCAAAGAATCAAATTTCCTACACGCTCAGGAATCGGTTGTGTGTTGGAAACGGCCCCAGAGTTACTAGAGCATGTGTTGAAGTCCAAACAAACGATCGAAATAGACGACCCTAATCAAATTGTGAAGCTTTCCAAGTCAGGCAAGCAGACGACGACCTCCTATTCCAATGTTTCCACAATCAAATGTGTGGACGAGACCGAAGCCTTTGTTGAGAAATTCCTGGACGACCAACTTGCAGTTTCACAACTCTTGGTCACCCAGGAATCGAGGGCCGAGCTAGATAAGCTAATTGAAGACGAGGTTCCAGACCTCACCCCCAAAGCAAGAAAGAAAATCAAAGAAATTGTGATTGAGACTATGGATTTTCGAGACGATGCTCCTGAAATAAAGCCTGCCGACGAGCTAACTGAGCTAGTCATCAACCCGAGCTATCTCGGGCAAAAGATTAAACTGGGGTCTCAGTTATCTACTGAGGAGAGGGAAGAGATAATCTCCCTCCTTAAACAAAACCTCGACGTCTTTGCTTGGAGGGTTGAGGACATGAAGGGCATCAGAGAAGATGTGGCTGTCTACAGGCTCGGAGTAAATCCAACAATGAAATTTAAGGAACAGAGGCTAAGGATTTTTTCAACGGAGAAGGAGATTGCCATAAAACAAGAGATTGAGAAGCTATTGAGTGCTAGGATTATCGTGGATGTGGGTTCACGACGTGGTTGGCCAATGTGGTTCTGGTTAAAAAACCCAATGGAAAGTGGAGGTTATGTGTTGATTTCACCGATCTGAGCTTGACATGCCCCAAGGACAGTTACCCCCTACCCAGAATTGACAAGCTCGTCGATTCTGTTGCTGGTCATACGACCCTTAGCTTCTTGGATGCTTATTCCGGCTACCACCAGATCAAAATGGCCGAGGAAGACATTCCAAAGACGGCCTTCCAGGCCGCAGGGGGAACTTATTGCTACATAAAGATGCCTTTTGGGCTAAAAAATGTCGGGGCAACCTACCAGAGAATGATCAACAAGGTCTTTAAGGGACAGCTCGGTGACAACCTAGAAGCTTACATAGACGACATGGTCGTCAAGTCCAAGAAGAGGAAACATGTAGAAGACCTTCAGAAAACCTTCACTAACCTATGAGCAATCAACATGGTGCTCAACCCGGCTAAATGTGTTTTTGGAGTTACTGCAGGCAAATTCTTGGGATTCATGCTCTCCCAAAGGGGAATTGAAGCTAACCCCGAAAAGATTAAAGCTTTGATTGATATGACCGAGCCTACAAGCATTAAGGAGGTCCAAAGGATCAATGGACAAGTGGCGGCCCTAGGTCGTTTCATTTCAAAGTTCGCTGAAAGATCACTCCCTTTCTTCAAGGCTCTTCGTGGCAAAAAGGACTTCGAATGGACAGAAGAGTGTTCTAGGTCGTTCAATCAACTTAAAGAATACCTCGGCTCCCCACCACTCCTTAGCAGCCCCATTGCAGGGGAATACTTGTATGTCTACCTCTCGGCGAGTGACAAGGTCGTCGCCGCCGTAATGGTCAGGGAGGAGGATGGGATACAGAGGCCAGTGTATTATGTAAGCAAAGCTTTGTCTGATGTGGAGACGGGTTATTTCAACGCTGAGAAAATAGCTTATGCTCTCGTCATTGCAGCACGAAAGCTACGAGCTTATTTCTCAGCCCACCCCATTGTTGTGTATACAGGTGCCCCGCTACGGAAGATCTTGCATCGTCCCGAAAGCTCTGGTCGTCTACTGAACTGGAGCATTGAATTGACTGAATTTGACATCCAATATAGAACACGGAAGACATTACAAGCCCAAGCCTTGGCCGATTTCTTGATTGAGATGTCGTTCAGCATTGACGAAGATCAAAGGCCACCTCAAAAAATGAACAAGGGCAAGCAGGTCGACGACAAGCCGTAGGAGTTGGTTTTGCCTGTTGGATGTTGGAAGATTTTCTCAGATGGATCGGCAACGAGAGATCTCAGTGGGGCAGGAATTGTGCTCGTCGAGCCAGAAAGTAACACGGTTTTTGAAGAAGTTTTGAGGTTCAAATTTCAAGCATCAAACAACCATGTGGAATATGAAGCACTTCTAGCAGCGATTGAGTACGCTAAGTGTTTCGGGGCAACTAAGATTGCAGCTTTCTGTGATTCACAATTAATTGTAAACCAAGTTCGTGGAGATTACCAGGTCGTCGACTTCACCCTGCAGAAGTATCACTCCTTAGTCGGAGAGTTAATACAAGGATTAGAGTTTTGGGCCATCCAGCGGATTGCCAGGGAAGACAATGAACACGCCGACCTACTTTCAAAGCTGGCCACAGATCAACTGCCAGAGGACGAACATGGCCATCACCTGGCCTACCTCGAACAGCCAGCTTACGAGAGAGTGAAGATTATGTGTGTAGGAGACGGTCCGAGGTGTTGGGTTGACGACCTGAAGGCTTTTATTAAAAAAGACGAGCTACCATCTGACGAGGTATTGGCACGCCAAATCAAAAGGAAAGCTGCCCGTTTCTCGGTCGTTGAGGGTGAGCTTTACAGATGATCCATCACCAGACCACTGCTGAAATGCGTCCACCCTGACAGAGTCGTCAATCTACTTTTTAAGGTACACCAAGGAGAGTGTGGGGGCAATCCTGGGGTCCGTACATTGGTAGACAAGTTGATCACCATGGGATATGGCCCCATCTACGAGAGGACGCAAAGCAATTCGTGAAGAAATGTGATACTTGCCAACGGTTCGCCGACCTCCCAAAGCTTCCGACGACAGAGCAGACCCCAGTTATGGCAGCTTGGCCATTTGACATGTGGGGTGTTGACTTGATTGGGCCTTTTCCACAGGCCAAGGGAGGAGTAAAATATGTGATAGTGGCGATGGATTATTTTTCAAAATGGGTTGAAGCCAAAGCCCTAAACAAGATCACAGAAAACAATGCCCTAAGCTTTATCCACGATTCAATATGGTGCCGTTTTGGGATTCCAAGGGTGATTGTTTCAGACAACGGCCTACAGTTTTCACGGAAGTTGAACAAGAGTTGAACAGGATGGACGTCAAACATTCCAAGTCGTCTGTTGCCTATCCCCAAGGCAATGGGCAAGCTGAAGGAGCAAATAAGCTCTTCTTGTCTGCTTTGTGTAAAACCTTAAAGGACGTGATACAAGATGGTTGGACAAACTCCCTTCAGCTCTCTGGGTAGTCCGGACAACCACCTGGGGGCCTACGGGGGAAATCCCATTTGCTTTGGCCTATGGCTCTGAGGCCATGGCTCCCGCCGAGCTTCAGTTCCTACCGATCGGGTGGCTATCTACGACGTTGAAAGGAACATTCGTAGCAGACAGGTCGACCTTGAACTCTTAGACGAGCGACGATTAGACGCTTAATTAAGGATGGCGAATTACAAAAAGAGGTCCAAGGCATACCATGATAAGAAGGTGAAGAAAAGAATTTTCAAGGTCGGAGATCACGTTCTGAGAAAAATTGAAGCAACGGGCCTCAAAGCCCGTTAGAACAAGCTTTCCCCCAATTGGGAGGGGCCTTACATTGTCACCAACATGGTCAGAGAAGGAACATATCGTCTTGCTAGGCCAAACGGTGAACAACTCAAACATCCGTGGCATGCCAATCATCTCACGAAGTATTATTTCTGAGATCATCGTCAACCCTCAGCGCCCTCAGGGCACCTTACTCGTGGTTCTTTATGTAACTTTGTCAAAGGATATTTTTGAAGTTTTTGGAAGTTTGTAAGGGATAGCTATGAATCCCAGTAGTTTAAAAAGCGATCAGGAGTCAAGTCAATGTAAGGTCGTTGTTAATCAAAAGTTATCAATGAAAACTCGTCGCTTTGTTGAACATTCACTACAAACTCAAGAAACATAGATCGGTCGGAGCTAGACTTCGACCTCCACAATCACTTTGATCAAGTATAAAGATCAGTCGAAGCCAAAACTTCGACACTTACACCCACTTTAGCCAAGTATAAAGGTTAGACGAAGCCAGACTTCGCCGATTGCTATAACGGGATAAGACGACTCGTCCATACGATCTTGCCTCCGAACAAGGATCTATAGACCTTCGTACTATACCTACGAGCCATTAAGAAGTTAAAAAAGCACAAGTATGAACAAAGGTCAGTCGTATTGAGATGACCTAAGTTCTGGTCATCCCTGACGACGACCATACACACTTGTCCTCAAACTTACTCATTTAATAAGTTATTATCACATGCCATCTACGTTAACACACAGATCAACAAACAGAAAACAAAGGCATTGAATAACTAAAACATCAATCAAGCAAAATATTATACGACCCCCTCTAAACGACGAGGAAACGGGCCAGTTACATTACGAAACGTGAATTGTTTGAAGCATTGTTTGAAACCAAAAAACCAAGGTGAAACATTGTTTACGATGTTACAAACCATCTCAGAAAAATAAATTACTGCGGATCGTCGGCGTTGGTTGGAGCCTCATCAGGATCAGGACCATCTTTAACGAAATGGGCGTAGTAAGCGTCGAAGTTCTTGGGATCAATAGACGGGACGGGCCACTCCTACAGCCCATCCTTCTCATCCTCCTCCTTAATGATGAGTAGATCGTTGTCATCAAAAGGGACAAGATGATGGGCCGAACAAGCGGCCAAGTCATATGATCCCTCAGTGCAAAGATCCGCGAACTTCCTCACTGATATTAGATCCTTCGTCTCCTGGTCCACCAAGGCTCGTCTGGCCATATGTTTGGCGCCAACCTTGAAGAATCCCTTCGCTTTCTCAGTAATCATCATGAGGCACTCATTGCCCTCCTTGTATTCCTTCACGGCGTCCTTCTTGGACTGATCCAGAGCAGTTGCATGGCTGGCCTTCATTTCTTCGATCTGAGCACGAGCGGCGTCGAAATCGATTCTCATCTTATCAAGTTTATTCTCGGCGGCACGGAGATCGGTCGTCAGGATCTTCCCATCTGCATCTCCATTCTCTTTGTCAGACTTCAGCTTGGCATTATCATCCTTCAAGAGGCTTTTCTTCTTAAGAGCCTCGTCTTTTTGAGCTATCAAAGACTCGTAGGCAGCAGTCAGCTTGCCGACGTTCGTCTCGACTTCCTTGATCTTCTGCTCCGCCGTCGCCTTGGCTCCCACAGACTGAATGAGTTGCTCGCTGGCCCGATGCTCCGCGTCAAGGCAGTCCCTATAATCCGAGGTCATGGCATCCATCATCGACGACATCTGCACCAACGAGATTGTTACGACAAGCATTAAGATAAAAAAGTGACTCGTAAAAATCTAAGGGTGAAGTACCTCGATTTGGATCAGCCCAAGCCGAGCGTGATATATCTCGGGGGAGAGCTTAGATGTTAGGTCCCAAATGGTAGGAATCAGGCTAGAGGGGGGGGGGTGAATAGCCTGATTAAAACTTTTTTTCTAAAACTTGTTTTGAAAAACTCTAGCTTACCGGTGAATGATTTTGCACAGCGGAAATAAAGTTTTCAGATAGAGGAAAAGCAAACCGGTAAATCAATATCTCATGCAAGTCAAGACAAAGGTTGTTTCCAAGTAAGACAAACAAAATGAGCAGTAAGTTGAATCAATAGGTTGTGACCAGTTGAGAGATTATCAACCGATTACAACTACACAACAGAAAACAAACAAAGCAATAAATGACACATAGTTTGAAGAGGTTCACAGTGTTAAATAACTGCTACGTCCTCTACCAAGTTTGGTCAAAACTTGGATTTGTGAAAGTGCACTACTATATTAATGGATTCTACCTATTACAAGTTGCAAGCCAATGATTGAAAGGCTGCCAAACTAGAGGTGACCACTAACGGGTCGTGCTACAATAAAGACCTGGTGTTTTCTAGAGATGTGCTCACAAGCTGAGCTGATTTCTCTAGGGTGTTGTGTGTGAATCAATCAATGTGTTCCATAAGTAGTCTAATGGAGGAATACTACAGAATTATGAGGTGCCAGTGTATAAGTCCTAACAGAGATGTCTAGTGAATGAAGGGACTTGCTTTGAATGCTTTGAACTAGAGAATGTGCAGGTTGGTAGTTCAAAGCAGCTCACTCTCAAGGATCATAAATGCACCAACCTTCTTCAATGCTCCGAGGAAACTATTTATAGTGAACTTGAAAAGGAGCCGTTGTCTTTGAAGAGGTTGTAATGATGACTTGATCGCGGTGCATTAAATGAGAAGATCCTTTCATTAAATGCCTGAGATTGGATAGAAAAGATTTCCATAGATAGTTGGGGCGCTGTGAGTACTGGTTACTTGACATTCTCAAAAAAGGTACTGATTTGTTGCAGAGATGTCTTGTCAGCATGCTTACTTTACCAACTTTAGCTAAAGTTGATGGCTGGGTAGTTGGGAGCAATTAATGCATCGGCTAGCTGCTAACAGGGAAGCTTGAAGAGTAAGCCTCAACCGGTAAGATGACATGACCGGTAATAGAGGTCGGTCCGGTAACTCAACCGGTAAGACAGGTCGACCGGTAAGACAACTCAATCGGTAAGACAGCTTCAAGGAGTAACTCACATTGCAGATGGAAATTCTTAGGTCTTTAAGTCTTCGAATCTTGAGAAAATACATAACAAAAACACTGGGCACTAGCACTAAGGGAACCTATGATACATAGAAAAATTCTATTTGATCTAATTAAATTAGGGGTCCTCATTAATGCTTGTTATGATTGGGATTAAGTAATTCTAAGCCTAAGCATATATTTGACTAACAATCTCCTCCTAATTGCTTAAGTCCAATCACCCTAGGCTAGCATCTTTTGACTCAGTGAAAGAATGATAAGAAATTTATCTATTAGGTATTTCATTCCCTAAGTCAAATGACAACTTGATGCTACCTAAGTAAGCTTACAACCAAAGTTAAAGCTTAAAGGAGACTTCAAAATAAAACTAAGAAAAGATTTTGAATGAGACCTGCAAAATGAGATTGTTAGTAGCATTTAGAACATTCAAAATAGTTAAAAGCAAAGGAAATTCAATCAAAACACAAAGTTTAAGGATAAGAGATTCTCATTATGTTGTAGACCGGTGAATGAGGAAAGAAAGACAAAACATCATCGGTTATATTCTCAGAGCTGCACCGGTAAGAGACTTGAATCTTGATCGGCTAAGGAGCAGCAGCATCTGAAGGAGGGTCTGAGGGCTTGGACTTGTTGGATGATTTCTTTGCTTTCTTCTTCTCTTTCTCATCCCTTTTCCTTTTCTTCCTTTCTTCTCTAACTACCAAAAGCACTTCATTTTTCGCTTTCACTTTGGCTAACTCCATCTCAAGCTCACGGTTCTTCTCTTGACAACTGCTAAGGGCTTCGGCTGACCGTTTGAGTTCTTCAATGGATCGGTCCAGAATAGCTTTGCCGGAAATTTATTGATCACAAAGGATTTTGTTGGTTTGCTGAGCCTCATCAAGTTGTAACTGAAGATCTCTGATGACGTTGTCTCTAGCATTTATATCAGTCATGAAATTGCCAAGAGACAAAGCAATACCAGTTTTCAACAAATCAAATCGTCTTTCATCCTCCTCCTGATTGGACTTAATAAAAGAACGAGCCAACTCATCATTAACTTCAACAAAGCCATCAAGCAAGGCTCTATGAAGATCTACCAAATCTTGAGCAAGGAGTGGCCTATTCAAATCATCGGTAGGAGGGGTCGGCAAAGGAGCAGATTGAGAGACCGGTTGGCTGGCCGGTAAGGGAGCATCGGTAACTGAAGGCAATGGATCGGCAACTTGTCTGTCGGTAAGAGGGGATGATGGATCAGTAAGAGAGGTGGTAGAACCGGTAAGAGGATCGGTGGATGAATCGGTAAGCAGAAGCACTGAGGACTGACCGGTCCTAGATACATTACCGGTTGGGGTTATCGCAATTTCTTCATCCACTGGCTCAGAAGGTGAATTGGGAGGAGTAGTTGGAGTAATGAAAGCATTCGGCTCTAGGCTCATCATTTCGGCAAATGAAAGTTCCAGTAACTCAGCTGCACTAGAAGCCATCGGTAAGAGGGATTGCCTTAAGCGGAGAAGAGGAATCACTCTTAGAGCAAGCAAAAGTAAGGAAGCTTTTCTAATATTACTCCATGGTTGAGGCTAGCCATTTCTTATGATTGAAAGCCTAGAAACATTTGGCATAAGCCCAACCATTTTGGTCACTTCAAACGACCAACTAAGAATCCTCATTTCCAAAACTTGAGTTACACGGCCATTGATGGAGAGATATCGGATAAAAAGGTTATCAGTTGATAGAGTGCTTTCAACCGATCTAGGGGCAATGGTAGCAACATGGCCATGAATTCTGATATACCGATTGTGTTGCTGAAGAGTTGTTGGGTATTTCTTGTTTAGCTTTAGAGAAGGGAAATCGGTAAGCAATTGTTGCTCAGCTTTTCCAGGCATGATTTCTTTGCCTTTGGGAGGATTTGGGTGCTTCTTAAGTTTTAGTACCTTTATTTTCTGATGCTTGCGACTTGTCTCACCTGGCCCAAGAGTTTTGGTGTATCTAGGAGGAGTGTCTTCAGGAGCAGCACCTACCTTCATATCTCCTACAACATCAATGAAGGTGGCCATTCTATCTTCTCTCCTTTGCCTCTGAAACCGATCAGCAATAGATGGAGGCATTGGAGTAGGCTGAGTTACTGCACTACTGAGGATTTTCTCATGAACATTAAATAAAGGTATTCCATCGGTAGATCGAGGAATAGAAGATTTTGAGGTATAGAAATTCAAGGTGGACATCAAATCCTTCTGACGCATACCAGGATCATCATAGACTGGAGGTATTGCAGGGTCATTCTCATCAAAATCAACATCTTCTTCTTCTTCTTCATAGAAATCAGAAAGGGAGTCTTCATCAAAAACTGGGTCAATATCCTCCTCCTGAACCGGTGAATTGGCTCTTGAAGAGGATGGAGGAATGGCTTGGCTTGCCGATTGACTAACCGGTAGCAGAGAGGCTTGAATGGCTTTCTGAGTATTTAACTCATCAATTGTTGCTCTTTGAGTTTCCTTGAGCTTTTCAGTTTGCTCATGAAATAAGCTGGCTGCCAAGGCTTGCTGGAGAAGGATATCATCAATATTACTTGCCTTAACCGGTTCAGTAGTTGCATCGGTAAGGGGCTTGCTAACCGGTAAGGGAGTAGCATCGGTAAAGGGCTCAGTAGCCGGTAAATCTTCTCTAACCGGTTGGAGTATCTCACCGGTAAGAGGCATCGGTTGAATAACCGGTAAAGCACTTGAGCTAAGATTTTGTCCTCCTCCTGCAGCAAGAACGGTAACTAGAGATGTCTCAGTACTACCTCCTCCCACATGTTGCATCGGTAAGGGAGTAGTGAAATCAGCATTTATCTTCTGAGACCGATCAATCACAGCAGCACCTTGGTCATCGACATTTGAATCATTGGAGTCAGTTGATGAGCTAGAGCTTGTGACAGACTGCTCTGCTCTATCAATCATAGCTTGATCATCTGAGCCACTAATGTCCTTGAACATTTCTTCTATTTCTTCATCAGGAATAGTAGCCCATTTGTTTTTGTTTGACTGAATAGAGTTGAAGAAGGCAGAAAGAGAAATATCACCCATACTCTGGAAGTCTCTGTTCAAGTCAACCAGATTTTGCACCACATCCATCACATTCTTTACGAATTGCCATCTTCGAGGGCCTAAGTTGACAACTTCAGGATCAAAAGAAGGAAAATCATCTCCAGGTAGCTCAAATCTCCCAAGCTGATAGGGATCAGATTCCTTGAGGGTTTCCTGAGCGTTGTAGAGAATGGCAAAATCAATCCACACTGCCTGAATCATCATATCTTGCCGGAGCCGGTCCTGAGCCAAGTAAATGGCATTCCACATTGGAGGCAGCAATTCGAAATACCGATTGTAAATTTTGAGAAGACTCTCTCTAGACAAAGAGATATCATAGTCACTCAACAGACAAGGCTTGGTATAATAGAGACCATTTTCTTCGTGAATGTTGTCAAAATCCACATAGTCAGATATGTCACCGACTGGGACTGAGTTTTTGTGGGTCTCATGGAATTGCAGAAGCCTTTGAAGGAAAGGAGGTAAGTGCTCAATAGGATATACCCAAGTGGGGGATGGTTCAAATGTAGGATTGACCAACCAGGGATTGTAATGGTAAATGTGAAAGGTTGGGTTTCTGATTGGTTGGCAGTGGCTTACCGGTCGGGTTGATGATTGACCGGTAAATGGAATTTTGTCGGTGAGGAAGTTATGATCAAAAAGTCTTTTGGGAATAAAAGGTATGAAGGTTCCCAAGTCTCTGTTTCAATTCTCCTCCTTCTCTCAAAGCATTTTCTTTGGCTATTTGTTGGGAAGATTTTGGGATAGGTTTGGATTTTTGGAAGGGGGAGGAGCCGATTTTCCGTCGTAGCTTTTTGTTTTCGGTTAGGGGAAAGAATGATAGAAATAGGCTTATCATCATCATCATCATCAGAATCAAGTAATTTTCTCTTTACTGGCAAAGAAGGTTTAGGAGCAGGAGGGGCACCGGTATGTTGGATTACCTTTGGTCGGCTAGAGGGTTTCTTCTTTTGAGCTGGTTTGCCGGTGGGTTTACCGACTGGCTTACTGGTATCAAGATCAGCGGACTTACCGGTTGATTTACCGGTGGAGGGTTCAGACGATTTACCGGTTGGTTTACCGGTTGATTCTTTGATAGCTCTAACCATATCAAACTTGTCAAAGGCCTTGCAGAAGGATTGTGGATATTTGGGTTGATTCTCAGAGGCTTGAAGAACAGCTGGAATGGATCTGAGGGCACGGCTAATCATCAAGTAGTGACAGGGTTTGGCTTTATTGGGCTTGGAAGTTGGTTTCTCCTTTTGAAATTTCTTGAAGGCAATCAAGATTATACGGTAAAGGAAGGCACACCAGTTGAATTCCCCACCAATGATGATAGCAACTATGGCTTCCCATTGTATCATGGTGATACAATGATGAGAGCCTGACCGGCAAATGAAACATCGGTCCACAATATCAGCAACAGCGTAATAAACGGCATCAAAACCAGCCTTCTTGTTTGCTTCACCGGTAACGAAGGGATCAGATCCACGAACCTTTGCCCAGGCAGCAATCATATCTTTCATGGTGACAGAGGATGAGTCGGTGGAAGAGAGATTGGGGAAGGCAGCAGCAATGGTGGCTGGGCTAAATGTAACGAGAACACCACCAGCAGTTGAAATTATATTCTCATTCTCATCCACCACACCATTATCGAACAACTCATTAACCATCTCATAGTAAATATCTTCATTTCCTTCAGGCATTACGAACGGAATAACTCCGTCGACAATAAACAGGGCTTCAATGGCACGGCCTTCATCGGAGTCGAAGAAGCTGGGGAGAATGTAACCTCCATAAATGTCTTTCTTAGGAGCCATCTGTGAATCAAAAAATCAATCAAACAATATAAGTTAGAATCAACGAGATCTTTTCAAATAATTTTGAGTGTTTAAATGATTTTTAGGATTATAAGAAAACTGGGAGTCCTCATACGTTCAAACTATAAAATCCAAAAGACATACCAGAGATTTGAAGAGATGAAGGGAGAAACAGATGGAGAAGATGAAGTATGAGTGAGTTTTGCTGGTTGCCTTTGTTCTTTTAGAGAGAGAGAGAATCCAGAATTTTGAAATGAGATTTTGAATCCTTTTATAGGGGACAAAAGAGCGGGAAGATGAAGAGATGTGTTGGTTAAAACAAAAGAAGCTTAAACGTTTTTAACTGACGTGCACATTAATTGATAGTTTTGTTTCACGAAATTAAAGATGTGACATGGAAATAGGAACGTGTGTGCAGCAGTTATATCTAAATGTAATAAAAGAACAAAAAGATAACCTTTTTGATAAATAGGAATGATACAGAGATTACCTTTTTGATCAATTATTTAAAATTGATCTATATCTTCTGTATAGGGCATGGGGAACAGGTAAGAGATAGGTACGGTAAGATCAGACTGCAGCGGCGAAGGGTTTGATGTGACATTTTAGGCAATGATGACAAACGAGCCGGTTAAAGACGGATTGTATATTTTGATCCGGCCGCAGTTTGTCGGTAAGAGGATAATCAGCAAGGTAGCTGACCGGTCAGGTATTGACCGGTAAGAGATCTTTCACCGGTTGAGAACCATCGGTTAGCGACGCCATTTACCGATCAAGTATGTCGGTAAGAGGACCGGTAAAGGAGTCTTGCTTTACCGGTAAGGGATACCGGTAAACGAGCACTTGCAAAGCATCGGTAAACGAGAGAAATCACCTTGATCTTGTTGATAACTTACACAGATAGCAAAGTTAGCACATAATATTTATCGAATATCAATCATGCCTAGTTCTCCTCTAAGGAATTCAAATCTTTTAATGTCCAATGGTTTTGTTAAGATATCAGCTAATTGATAATCAGTATGGACTTTTAAAAGAACAATATTACCCTTTTCAACATGGTCCTTGAGGAAGTGGTATTTGATGTCTATGTGCTTGGTCTTTGAATGCATCACAGATTGTTGGAGACTCGAAATAGCCGAGGTGTTATCACAATAGATAGGACATACTTCTTGAGGATTTCATAGTCTACTAGTTGTTGCTTCATCCATAGGATTTGAGAACAAAGAACTCCTGCCAGCCTATGTACTCGGCTTCGCCGTAGAAGTGGAAATTGATGCTTGTTTCTTGCACGACCAGGAAACCAATTGGTTACCTAGAAATTGACAAGTTCCACTAGTACTCTTCCTGGTGACCCTACAAGCTGCAAAATCAGCATCTGAATAGCCAATTAGTGTAAATGATGAATCTTTTGGATACCACAGACCTAAGTTAGCAGTTCCCACAAGATATCTAATAATTCTTTTAACAGCTTGCAAATGAGATTCTCTAGGGTCAGCTTGAAATCTAGCACATACACATACGGCAAACATGATATCTGGCCTATTGGCGGTTAAGTAAAGTAGAGATCCTATCATACCTCGGTAGAGTGTCATATCTACTTTCTTACCGGACTCATCTTTGTCAAGGTGTACATTGGTGGCCATTGGAGTGCTTTGAGGATGAGCAGAGTCAAGACCAAATTTCTTGATTAGATCATTGGTGTATTTGGATTGATTGATAAAAATACCTTCTTTGGTTTGCTTGACTTGAAGTCCAAGGAAAAATGTAAGCTCACCCATCATGCTCATCTCAAATTTGCTCTGCATAAGTTTCTCAAATCTCTTGCATAATTTTTCGTTAGTAGATCCAAAAATAATGTCATCAACATATATTTGAACTAACAATGAATGACCATTATGCTTAGCAATAAATAAGGTGGTGTCGATTTTACCTCGTTCAAACTTCTCACTAAGTAGGAATTTGGAGAGAGTTTCATACCATGCTCGAGGTGCTTGCTTGAGGCCATATAAAGCTTTATTCAATTTGTAGACGTGATTAGGCTTCTTGGAATCTTCAAAACCGGGAGGTTGATCTACATAAACAAGCTCTTGAAGTTCTCCATTGAGAAAGGCACTTTTCACGTCCATTTGATATAGCTTAAACTCTTTGTAGGCTGCATAGGCAAGAAATAACCTAATGGCTTCTAATCTAGCTACGGGAGCAAAAGTCTCATCATAGTCTATGCCTTCTTCCTGCCTATATCCTTTCGCTACTAGTCTAGCCTTGTTCCTAATTATTTTTCCAGACTCATCCAATTTATTTCTATAAACCCATTTCGTTCCAATCACTGTTTGATCACTGGGTCTAGGCACTAATTCCCAAACTTTACATCTATCAAACTGGTTAAGCTCTTCTTGCATGGCTTCTACCCAGCTGGGGTCATCTAGTGCTTCTTCAGTCTTCTTTGGTTCAATATTTGAGACCATAGCAGAGGAAAATAATCCATGTTGATCCTCTAAATTTCTTAACTGGCCTCTAGTCATTCTGGGACCAAAGACATCACCTATCACATTTTCTAATGGATGATCTCTAACTGTTCTCACTTCCCTAGGGAGGTCTTGCCTAACAGGTTCTTGCCTTAAGGTTTCTAATGGAGGAGTAGGACCGGTAAAGGGAGATGTGACCGGTTGAGGAGATCGGTTAGGTGAGGGTGATGATGACTAGTGATCGGTAAGTGGGGAAGGAAACGGTAAATTGTTAGGAATTGGTTCAGCTTCAGGCGGTGAGTTAGGAAAGATAATATGAGAACTAGTTGGTAAAGTATCGGTTAGCTGAGGTTGCCTATTGGATTGCCTAACCGATTGGGGAAAGAAAGAATCATCAACTAAGTCTCTATAAGTTACACCACTTGAGGCTGAAGGCTGAGCTGGAGATTGATTTGCATTAGAACTGGTGGATTGACTTGAGTTTTGATTACTTGATTCACCTGTCTCAAACACACCAGAGTTATCAGTACTATTTGGAGTCTTATCAGACTCTAGCAAATCAAATTCATCAAACGTAACATGAACAGATTCAACAATTTTCAACAACCGTTTATTAAAAAATCTAAATGCCTTACTGTGCTTGGCGTATCCCACAAAGATACCTTCATCAGCTTTTTCATCAAATTTACCTCGACGCTCTTTACCATTGTAAAGTACATAGCATTTGCATCCGAAGATCTTGAAGAAACCAATGTTGGGAATTCTGCCACGCCATAGCTCGTAAGGAGTCTTGTTGTGAAATTTGTTGACTAATGATCGGTTCTGGGTGAAGCAGGCTATATGGATAGCTTCAGCCCAAAAGTACTTGGGAAGCCTAGCTTCGGATATCATAGTTTTTCCAGCTTCGATCAAGGTCCTGTTCTTTCTCTCAACTACACCATTTTGTTGTGGTGTACCAGCAGCTGAGAAATTGTGATCTATTTCATGATCATCACAGTACTGAGCAATCCCATTATTTTTAAATTCGGTTCTATTATCTGATCTCATACTGATGATGTCACATTCTTTTTGGGTTTGCAGTAGACGGAATAATCTGGTAGCTACATCATATGTATCATCTTTTGAAGAAAACATCTCTACCCAGGTATATCTTGAGAAGTCGTCTACAACAACCAAAGCATATCTGCTGCCCCCTAAACTGGCAGTAGTTGTGGGGCCAAATAGATCCATATGTAGCAACTGGAGGCATCTAGAAGTGGACATGCAGGGCTTGCTGTGGAAAGATTCTTTATGCTGTTTTCCTAATCGGTGTGCTCGCATTTCCTATCATGATTAGCAGACACTTGAGGTAACCCGACAACTAGATTTTGATTAGCCAGCTTGGATAGGTATTTGAAATTCAAGTGACTGAGTCTCTTATGCCATAGCCAGGAGTTCTCACTGATGTTCTTAGCTACAAAACAAACATTAGTAACATTCGAAACATTGTTTAAATCAATAGCATATACGTTACCTTTTCTATATCTAGTGAGAAGTGTTTCACCTGTAGCAATGTCTTTCACATAGAAATTAGAAGAATTGAAAACACAATGCATACCTTTATCACAGAATTGTGATATGGAGAGAAGGTTATGTTTCAGACCATCCACCAAAGATACCTTCTGTACAACAACTGTACCTCTTTTGATGGATCCTCGACCGATAATTTTACCCTTTGCGTTGTCACCAAAGACAACTGGAGGACCAGATGCTTCTTCCAGATCGGTAAGGAGATCAGCATGTCCAGTCATATGCCTAGAGCATCCACTGTCCATAATCCAAACATCCTTACCGGCATCGGTTGAGGCCATTAAGCATTCCCGAAAATGAAACAAGAAGCTTATGGTCCCCCTTATTCTTTTGGGTCCAAAGAGTTAGTTCCTCTTTGGCATCCATACCTGGCCACCACCTGAGCTTTTAGACTCAGTGGGTCCAGATAGGTGCTTCAAGAGGCATTCATAAGCCTTGTGACCAATAAAACCACAAATTGTACATTTATTAGAAGATGGCTGAGGGGGCTTAGATGAATTGATGTTCAATATAGCCTTTGCTTCAGAAGAGTTCACTGATTGAGCGTAAATGCATCTTTGGGGACGAAGGTGATGGATTTAGCTTTGTTGACCGGTTGCATTGGTTTGGAAGGTCTTTTACCGGCTGGGGAGCCCTCATCTGCTTGGTTGACCGGTGACAGTTGTCTGACCGGTTGGTCCTTTACCGGTGATGGCTTCCTTACCGGTTGAGGTTTCCTTACCTGCAACTTGGTCAGCAATTTTAATTCCACCTTTGCCGTTACCATCACTGAGTGGAACATATTGTCCTAGCTCAGGATCAGCTACCTCGGTCCATTGGGATTTGTTTTTGCCCAAATAAGCCTTTATCTGTTCCCTCCCCTTGGGATAGGTGTGTGGGACAACTTTGAAAGGTTTAGTTAACTCTCTCTTAATCAATTTGGATTGAGCATCATCAAATTTACCCATCAAATTCTCAGTGACAGACTTGGTAACCGGTTTGTCATTGCTGTCTTTTTCCTTACTGCTGGATGTAAAGCTTATACCAGTTGTTACATCTCGGTTAGGAGATAACTGATCTTGTATGATAATATCCATAGCAGCTCGGGATTTTGAAAATGTGTCAATGGTTTTTGAAAGAGAGTTATTTATCGACACAAGATCAGCAATTTGACAAACAGATATGTTTAGTCTCTCAGTGAGTTCTTGATTATCTTTCTTCAACTGATCAGACTCTAGCTTACTTTCTTTTAAAATTTTTATTTCAGCTTTCAAAGAGTCATTTTCAGTAGTGATTATTTTAAAATTATCAGCCATAATTTTGTGAGCTTCATTTAATTTTTCAAAATCGAAGAAGAGCTCATTCATTACCTCTGCCATTTCAGACTTTGACATATTTGGCATAGGGTCAACGGTAGGCTGAGAGGAAGAGAATGATGGATCAAAGTTAGGATCAAAATTTGGCAGTGAAGATATCGGTTGAGGGCTTGGCTCGGTTAGTGGCTTTAAGAAATGAATCGGTCGGGTCTCAAGCGTCGGTTGATGAGAGATTATCGGCAAGGCTTGAGCTTGGTAGGTCTGTTGAATTGGTTGCATCAACGGTCTGAGAGTGGGCATGGTTTTAGACTGACCATAAAGGGATCCACCTATGTTTTGAATTTTGAAATTATAAGGATTACTTTCACCTGACTTAGAAATAGGAATGGGTTCGTCAAAGTAAGTTAAGGGAGATCTCCTAGGTGGGGTCTGGTCAATATAGGATGAGTGTTCATTGGAGTTGGGGTGTCTGTAGATAGGTGACTGTAAGGAGATGGGTTTCTCATCGATTCCATCAATAGCAACAAAACCGACACGCCCTCTTCATCTATGTCAAAGATCCTCATTCTCGTAACCGCCCGAACCAAACCGGCATAGCTTTTTCTGCCCATCCTCGGCAACTAAGCTCTTAGATTTAGATCTAGGGAATTTCTTGAATGGTTTCTTCCTCAAAAATTCATATTTAGGTTGAGGGCATTTGGAGGCAAAATGGCCGGGTTTTCTACAGTTGTAACACACAAGCTCACCTTGGGCATTCTTTCCATCGGTTGAGGTTGAGGTTTGGCCTTTCTTTTGGAAGTTCCCAGATCTTTGAAATGATGAGGATTTGGGTTGGAAGGATTTGCTGTGGGATTGCTGGGATCTTTTAAAATCCTTGAACTTTCTATAATTTCTAGCGAAGGCAAAGAAATTCATCTTCTTCCTCAAAAATCACATTAGAGGGGGTAATGGCTTGAGTTGGTTGAGGTTGAGAGATTGAGGGAGAGTCATTGGTGGTAGTTTGGCTGGTAAGCATAGAAAGAACCGGGAAGATCTCGGCGTGAGCTGGCAGAGATAGATTTTTAAATTGTTTTTGAACTCCACTCAGCCGGTTGAGTTCTTCCTCATATAGAAACAAAGTTGACACAATGTTCTGGATATGAGTAACGTTCAAATCTCGACATTCTTTCAAAATAGCAACCTTTACATGCCACAAGTCTCCCAGAGAATTGAGGAATCTCATGTTTAGGTCTTTCATAGTGTAAACTCTACCTAGAGATGCACAAGAATTACTCACCTCGCAGTAAAACGGCCGTACGTTTCCCTTAACGTCTCATTTGGATTCTTCTTGAAGGACTAAAACACAGCTACACTTTTGTAGAGTCTGTTGTCCTTTGCCACTTGATCTCCTTCAAAGTATCTGAGAAGACTCTGCCACACTTGTTGAGCAGTCTCATAGCTTTGTACTTGTTTGTATAGTCTGTCATCAAGTCCGGAGGTTATGATGTGCAAAGCTTTTCGTCCAAGGAATCACAAAGTTTGTCATCCTCACCCATTCTTCACGTGGTTTTGGCACATAGGTTTCATAGACCTCGACATCTTGTTCAGACTCTCTATCTGCATGATCCATGAGAGGAGTTTTGGGTGCTCTGGTAGCAAGATTGATTTTCAGGGGTGTCATTGGACCATTTCTGACTACAGTAGTTAACCTATCATCTATTGAGTCCAAGTACCGCATGATTCGTTTTTCCATACCGGAAATTCGTTGCTCAACATAGGAACGGTTGCCAAGTTGTATGATTGCATGATTTTTCCTGCCATTTTGGAATTGGCAATTCAAGCGATTAAGCTCGGAAAAATGATTTTCGAAAATTGCTAGCTCTGATACCAATTGTTAGGTCCCAAATGGTAGGAATCAGGCTAGAGGGGGGGGGGGTGAATAACCTGATTAAAATTTTTTTCTAAAACTTGTTTTGAAAAACTCTAGCTTACCGGTGAATGATTTTGCACAGCGGAAATAAAGTTTTCAGATAGAGGAAAAGCAAACCGGTAAATCAATATCTCATGCAAGTCAAGACAAAGGTTGTTTCCAAGTAAGACAAACAAAATGAGCAGTAAGTTGAATCAATAGGTTGTGACCAGTTGAGAGATTATCAACCGATTACAACTACACAACAGAAAACAAACAAAGCAATAAATGACACATAGTTTGAAGAGGTTCACAGTGTTAAATAACTGCTACGTCCTCTACCAATTGTTTGGTCAGAACTTGGATTTGTGAAAGTGCACTACTATATTAATGGATTCTACCTATTACAAGTTGCAAGCCAATGATTGAAAGGCTGCCAAACTAGAGGTGACCACTAACGGGTCGTGCTACAATAAAGACCTGGTGTTTTCTAGAGATGTGCTCACAAGCTGAGCCGATTTCAGGGTGTTGTGTGTGAATCAATCAATGTGTTCCATAAGTAGTCTAATGGAGGAACACTACAGAATTGATTGAGGTGCCAGTGTATAAGTCCTAACAGAGATGTCTAGTGAATGAAGGGACTTGCTTTGAATGCTTTGAAATAGAGAATGTGCAGGTTGGTAGTTCAAAGCAGCTCACTCTCAAGGATCATAAATGCGCCAACCTTCTTCAATGCTCCGAGGAAACTATTAGGAGCCGTTGTCTTTGAAGAGGTTGTAATGATGATTTGGACTGGCAGGCATTAAATGAGAAGATCCTTTCATTAAATGCCTGAGATTGGATAGAGAAGATTTCCATAGATAGTTGGGGCGCTGTGAGTACTGGTTACTTGACATTCTCAAAGAAAGGTACTGATTTGTTGCAGAGATGTCTTGTCAGCATGCTTGCTTTACCAACTTTAGCTAAAGTTGATGGCTGGGTAGTTGGGAGCAATTAATGCATCGGCTAGCTGCTAACAGGGAAGCTTGAAGAGTAAGCCTCAACCGGTAAGATGACATGACCGGTAATGAGGTCGGTCCGGTAACTCAACCTAGAAGACAGTCGACCGGTGAGACAACTCAATCGGTAAGACAGCTTCAAGGAGTAACTCACATTGCAGATGGAAATTCATAGGTCTTTAAGTCTTCGAATCTTGAGAAAATACATAACAAAAACACTGGGCACTAGCACTAAGGGAACCTATGATACATAGAAAAATTCTATTTGATCTAATTAAATTAGGGGTCCTCATTAATGCTTGTTATGATTGGGATTAAGCAATTCTAAGCCTAAGCATATATTTGACTAACATTAGCAACCTTCAGCTTACTGACAAGCTCAACGTCCCTAGCTCGTCTGGTCAAGGCCGTCCCTGCATGAGTGGGTTACCACGCCTCGCCAGATAGGGAACCCCAGCTATTGGAGAAGCCTGGGCGTACAAAGTTGCCAACTCTTTGGCCTTCTCCTTAGTCAGAGCCTCTGAGGACGAGGCGGGAGTTTCAGCTTGTGGAGTAGAAGGATCAGAGCTGTTGGGAGGGTCGTTGTTAGCCTTTTTGCCCCTCTCTCCAGAGCTCGTAGGCCGGTCCTTCCTTTTTCTGGAGACTTGGCCGCTCGCCTCACGCAGTTCCGGGTTCGAGTCAGAGCTCCCCACCGTCTCCAAGTTAATGTGCTCACCCTCCTCTACGACAATTATCTGGTTCCCTTTCGTCGGCGGCAATACTTGTCTCACCCTCAGCTCCAGCCCCTGCAGTTTTCTCCAGCTCGTCTACCAAAACTTGACGACCTCCAGTGTTGAGTCCCTCAACCAAGGGCCCCCTTTCGATCAGGGGAATGGCACCAGTAGTTTCCTTGGGAAGTTCTTCATTTCTCATCGTCATTTTCTCCTGACGATCGTGGATAGCATTGGACGTAGCCCTGTCCCTCCTTTTGGAACTCCTATCATTGGCTCGGATCGCTCCACTCATGATTTTTGTTTCAATATTGTCGGCTTCGACTTGAGTAAGAACTGCAAAGCGATGAGGAAAAAGGTTAAGTTGTTTACGATGAGACAAAAGACAAACTATCAGAATAAAAAGACAAGTTCTAGGAGCTCAACCCCCAATCATCTCAAGGTTGGCGCAACGTTCCTCAGGGTGTCTGGCGTGTGCCCCCATACAGTTTACACAATTTTCTTCCCAAGTCAAGTCGTCGTGAACGACCCAGATAGGATAACGAGCGTCAAGATTGATTTTCACTAAGGGTTCAGGCCCTATCGACGGCTTAGACATCATGCCGGCCCTGATGTATCTCCAATGGGAAGCCTTTATGTCTTTGTATGAGACCCATCCAAGATCTAACAGAGCATCAATCTTACCCTTGAGCTCTTTGGCCCATGGAGCCGACCACACATATTCGTCCGTAACCATTCTTTGATCTTGTGGGAAAGGAAATTGCCAGCCTACCCTGCTCTCGAAGATAATCATGTTGTTCTCCCAACCATACACTTTATTATGAGTATCCAAAAACAAGCCCCGTACATTCCTATGTGAAGCAACACTAACAACGGACTTCCCTCGTAGAGTGGTTCTGGTCATCCTATAGTATTGACGAAAGACTTTATTACAAGGCTCATGGCCTAAGAATCTGCAAACAACGATGAAAGCGGACAGAATTCTGATGGCGTTGGCACTTAGCTCCATCGGCACACAAGACGGGTCTTCCAGGAACTCGTTGATGAAGGGGTCAAGGGGTAACCTCAATCCAAGCTCGAAGTGTTTGTAGAAAAAAGCTACTTTCTCCTTGCTAGTCAGAAGGGATTGACGACGGGGCTCATACTCAGCCAGACTGAGGTATTCAAGTCTATACGTCGAGGCTTGGACTCTGAAGGACCCTCGTAGTGCATCAATCATCTGCTTCCCAATATTTCCCTTCCTCGTACTGACCTTGGTAATGGCCCACGACCCTTCTGCCCCGGCTCCGAAGCCTCGTTCATTGAGCCCCGACCTTACGCTCGTATGGAAAGCATTGACTATCCGAGAACCCCGACGCTTGTGCTAGCCTCGTTGACATCTTGAATTTGTTGGTTGGTACGACCGTCGTGATCCATTGCTACAAAACAAGTGGAAAGAGCAAGGGAATCAGTCCTAACATCCTTAGGCGATGATCTATCTAAGGGCAACCTAGATTCTCCTGAAACCAAATCCCCAAGTGAATCACGATGGGACAAGGAGTAGTGAGTTTGGATGTGATTGGGTAGGTCGTTCATTGACCTAAAAGGTGTTACCCTTGGATCATCCTCCTCAAATTCCCCAAGAACTTCACCAACTGGAAATCCTAAAGGCTCATTTTCGAAGTCAAATTTTACGAGAATTGAGGAGCATTCAACCAAAGGGATTTCTCTCCAAATGCCCCTAGCACATTTATACATCCTTTGGTTTAGCCCAAAACCAAATTTAACTCCTCTCTCAAAGCTTATTGTTCTGGGCGCGATTAAACAGATCCTTAAACCCCAAAGAAAAACCCAGAAAATGAAGAATATTCAGAGGAATTACCTGATGAAGGACGTGCAGATGTGTTTTCCGGTGGGAGATCAAAGAAATCTCTTATCCAAGCTCCTAACTGCCTTACGGATGGAGAAGCCAGAACCGTGCAAGTCACCGGAAAGGGATTTGGTGTCGCCGGAGTTCTTCTTGCTAGTTGCCGGAAATCTCTCCTTGCCAAATGCTCTCAAAGATTTTAGGTGCGAAAAGTACAAAATGGAGGAGGGGGGAGGTTTTTATACTCAAAGAAGATGAAGGGTTTATGCCTAGGAAACCCAAATGGTGTAATGATGGGAGGCATTAAATACCCTCTGTGATTTCCGAGGAGAATGTCCCATCATGGGACGCGTGTCATTTAATGGAGGAATCTTAGCCACCCACGTCATCAACGCTGACGTCATCACAATTTAAATTTCAAATTGACGGTCGTACGGATAACGCTAAGGGAAAAACGTTAACTCCTGGCCCGTCAAGACGACCCATGAGTTGGGGGCCACTGAACGAAATATTTTGTGATGGGCCGGGCCCAATACATTTCTACGCGCTATGGGCCCAACAAGCCCACTAAAGAATCAAGATTGGTGAGGCCTATCAAGGTCTGGGCTATGGCCCGTCAGACAACAGATGGCGGTCGTCGCCAATGAGCGACCGAGCCCATCTAACGACGAGCCTTCCCAGCACAGAGCCCGTCTAACGAAGAGTAACCGTCGTCGCCATTGAGCGACCTAACTCACCGGGAGAATGAGGCAACTCGCTCGGCCACTCGCTCGTCGAGTCGTCTCTCAAGGAGATGGCCTTACTGGACATACAGCTCCAGGTCGTCCCTTCATTTAGCTTCCTCAACAAGCTTGACTGAGCTATTTTGGGATAAAGTCAGACCTGACATTGGGACATTCTGCGCGTGCAATCATGGAACCAGTAGTAGCGCCAAAAGGTGTGCAGGTTGACTTTCTATTATAAGGCAAACCACTTATCCGTGTCAGACACAGCAGTGTCCTTATTTAGGCGGAGAAATCCCAACATGCCACGTGTATGCCTAGGGAACAAAGCTGATCCAACGGTTGACCACTACCCAATCTAACGGCTCAGATGAAAACCCTAGTATCATTTCACCCACTATAAATAAGAGAGCAGAATCATGGACAAAGGTAATGCACTTTTACATACTTACGTATACACACACCCACCATTTCCTTTACAACCTTTTTCCAGCCTAGAACTGATTCTCACGCCGGAGGGCCTTGCCGGACAAGCCCTGGCCATAGCTTCACGGTTATTTTCTTGTGTTGTGCAGATCCGAAGTCAGCTCAATCATTCGTTGGACAACAATAGTTGATCCCGAACGCATTCCTGCATCATCAATAATAATTTTCCTTCTAATCGATCATTACTAAAATAATATTAACAACACAAAAAAACCATGCATACCAAAATTAAAAAATCTAAATAAGAGAGGTCACTTTGGTGACATGCTAAATAGAATAAAAAATAAAAATAAAAATGAAATACATTACTTTCTCAAAAGAGAGAAAAGGTACTGTAATTTCGAACATGGTCAAAATCGTATTTTCTTGAAAAATCCAATTGATACTATTAAATTCTTAAGCTATACTATTAGATCCAAGTAAGCTCTACATTATAATAATAAATCCATAATATTATGTCAAAAATACTTAATCATTCCCAAAAAGTGTTGGAAAATAGTGTGTTTGAAGGAAATTATGGGTTATTTTTTTAAAAGGTAATTTTGTCAAATTACTAAATTGTTTATGAATTTGTGTTCTACTCCATGAGAACAAGAAATCAAGTATTTATTTGTCCAAAATGGTTGTTGGATGGATGAGATATGAATGCTCAAAGTAAGTGGGTTGGAAAGGGAAAATGGAGTTATCCCACATTGGAAGGAAAATGAACTTGTTGCTAGTATAAAGACTTGGGCACTAGAGTAGTGTTCAAGATTATGTAGCATAGAGGCTCTCTCTCGTGCGCAGGGGGGGGTGCAAATCAAGTTTCCAATTTGGCTTGCGAGGTACGTACTCGTGCATGTGCGTGTCCTGCGGACACTGAATTTGCCTACGCAGACAACCCCACCTTTTGTTATTATTTTGATTTTGTAAATCAAAATAAATGAGCAGATAATATTTTTTTTTGATTTCAAATATTTAACAGCTGCATTAATTATACTTATTTCGAAATTAATTTGAATAAAAACTGAAACCGAAATTAATTGTGTTTAATTTTCGGATTAATGGCTGCTTTTTCAGTTTTGATTCCTTGGCCTTGTTGCAGCTATAAAATGGAGAGTTCCACAACAGTTTTGGACACACTGAGTAAACGATCCTCCTCCATTTCTTTGCAGCATATTGGTCTCCTTTGGCCTCCTTGCATACTTAAAATAAAAGAGGTGATATTGTCCAAGCTCAATTCAGTTCGCCGGGAAACTTAGGTGCAAAGTGCCCCCGATCGGTATGTTCTATCCTGGGAGACAAGCGTTCCACTAAAACTCAAGCACACTCGGTGAGGGGACGAATATGTCTTAAGGAGACAGTGACTAGAATTGGGCTCGTGCAACAGCAACCTTAATTTTTCTTTTGTATTTCCAGTTTATATTTGTATTTTTATGATTCTGTAATTGTTCTTTCTGTATTACCGCTAACAATCTCAAGACATACTCGCTAACAGAGGGAGCTTATTACAATTTTTATACGAACTGGTTATACTGAAGGTACTAACTAGGTGTTGTGTTTCAGATGACGACTGACACCAACACTACTGAGACCCCAATTGGACCCCAAACTGGAAGCGGAAGTGGATCGACTATTGTGACTAACCCTCCAACAATTCATATCCCGATCCCTCATGCTGAAAAGCCAGAGAAGTTTGTTGGCCACGATTTTAAGCGTTGGCAACAAAAGATGCATTTCTATCTCACTATCTTGAATTTGGCTAAATATCTGAAAGAGGATATGCCAAAGGTAAGTGAGAATGAAACTGATGTTACAACCTTGGCTGTGGTTGAAGCATGGAAACATGGGGAGTACTTGTACAAAAATTATGTCCTCAATTCGCTTTCAGATTCTCTTTACAATGTGTTTAATGAAAAGAAATCTGCTAATGAATTATGGGGGGGGGTCTTTGGACCATAAATATAAAATTGAGGATGCGGGAACAAAGAAGTTCATTGTTGCTCGTTTTCTTGATTTTAAGATGGTGGACAAAGAAAGTGTGAAATCTCAAGTTGATTCAAACAATTTTGCATGAGATTCATGCCGAGGCTATGGTCATAAGTGAAAGTTTCCAAGTGGCTTCAATCATTGAAAAATTGCCTCCATCTTGGAATGATTTCAAGAACTACCTTAATCATAAGCGAAAGGAAATGGATGTTGAAGGGATAATTCTTCGATTGAGTACTGAAGAAAACAATAGGGCCGCTGAGAAAAAGTTTGTTTCTAGTGTGGCCAAGGCTAATGTGGTGGAGCATGGTCAAAGCTCCAAAGGCAAGGCCATGGTAAGGGAAAAGGAAAGGTTGTATCAACCTCAAAACATTCCAACTTGGGACCAAAGGATGGTGTTTCCAAGAAAAAGTTCTTAGGAACTTGTTACGATTGTGGTGGTGAAGGCCACAAGGCTCATGCTTGCAAGTTGCCCAAGAAGGCTCGTGAGGCAAACATAGTGGAAGGCATTGCTAGGGACGTGTCTGAGATGCACCTCGCGGCTGTGATTTTCGATGTGAATTTGGTTGGTTCAAACTCAAATCAGTGGTAGATTGACACCGGTGCTACTAGACATGTGTGCTTCAACAAAGATATGTTTAGCACTTTTGCTGCTAAGGATAGCGAGAATCTATTAATGGGGAATTCAGCCACTTTCAAAATCAAAGGTGAAGGGAAAGTGGTTTTGAAGATGACATCCGGGAAGGAGTTGACTCACAACAACGTGCTTTATGTGCCTGATATACGGAAGAACTTGGTGTTCGGATCGCTTTTAATTAAGCATGATTTTCATATTGTGTTTGAGTCCAATGTAGTCACTTTGTCTAAGAGTGGAATGTTTGTAGGAAAAGGCTATGTCAATGATGACTTGTTCAAGCTAAGTGTAATAGTGGTTAAGCCAAGAGCTAATGAAATGAATATCTCTTCCGTTTACTTGCTTGAGTCATCTAATTTTTGGCATGCTAGACTTGGACATGTTAATTTTGATTCTATACGTCGTTTAACAAATTTAAATTTTATTCCAACACTTAAAGTTGATTGTAAACAAAAATATGAAACTTGTGTAGAAGCAAAATTAACAAGAAGATCATTCCATTCAATTGAAAGAAATAGTGAACCACTTGAATTGGTTCACACGGACTTATGTGACTTTAAATCAACACAATCACGGGGCGGCAATAAGTACTTTATCAGAGATGATGGCACAAAGTATTGCTATGTGTATCTTCTGAAAGGTAAAGATGAAGCCATAGATAAGTTTACCCTCTATAAAAAAGAAGTTGTGAATCAATTAAATCGGAAAATTAAGGTGCTAAGAAGTGATAGAGGTGGTGAATATGAATCTCCATTTGAAGCAATATGTGCCCAAAATGGAATTATACATTCAATCTCGGCACCTTATACACCCCAATAAAATGGTGTTTCCGAAAGGAAAAATTGGACATTAAAAGAAATGATGATTGCCATGTTATTGAGTTCGGGATTGTTGGATAACATGGGGGGAAGCCATGTTGTCGGCTAACTACGTGTTAAATAGATTACCCCGAAAGAAACAAGACAAAACTCCTTATGAACTATGGTATGGAAGAGTGCCAAGTTACAAACACTTGAGAGTGTGGGGGTGTCTTGCAAAGGTAGCCATACCTCTACCTAAAAAGGTGAAGATTGGACCTAAAAATATTGATTGCATATTTATTGGATATGCACATAATAGTAGTGTTTATAGATTTCGTGTGTATGATTCAAAAATTGAAGATATACACAAAAATACTATAATGAAATCTATAAATGTGTCTTTCTTTGAGAATATATTCCCGTGTGAGTCAAGAAATGAGGCAAGCTCATCGACTAGGGTTATAGATTCAATAGAAGAAGAACACGTTCAAGATAAAAGTGAAGAACAAGAGGTGGAACCTCGACGGAGCAAAAGAGCTAGGGTTGAAAAATCCTATGGTCTGAAATTTCTAACCTATATGTTAGAAAGTGAACCACAAAGTTACAAAGAAGCCGTTAGCTCTTCGGAAGGACCTTTGTGGAAGACAGCAATTAAAAGTGAAATTGATTCCATTTTGTAAAATCACACATGGGAATTAGTGAACCTTCCTCCGGGAAGCAAACCACTAGGATATAAGTGAATTTTCAAAAGGAAAATGAAGGCAGACGGAACAATTGATAAGTATAAGGCCTGACTTGTAATTAAAGGTTACAGACAAAAGGAAGGCCTAGACTATTTTGACACGTATTATCCCGTCACGAGAATAACGTCAATAAGAGTTGTACTTGCAATTACCGCATTAAGGAATCTTGAAATACATCAAATGAATGTAAAAACAGCTTTTCTAAATAGAGATTTAGAAGAGGAAACTTACATGGAACAATCCGAGGGGTTTGTTGCGCATGTACAAAAAAATAAGGTGTGCAAATTAGTAAAGTCATTACATGGCTTGAAACAAGCACCAAAACAATGGCATCAAAAGTTTGATAATGTCATGATCCAAAGTGAATTTAAAATAAATGAATGTGACAAATGTGTCTATACTAAAACCACGGAAAATGGATATGTCATTTTGTGTCTTTATGTAGACGACATGCTTATCATATGGAGTTGTGATAAGATGATTAAATCCACGAAAGACATGTTGAATTCAAATTTTGATATGAAAGATATGGGCATTGCGGACGTAATCCTTGGAGTTAAAATTTCTAGAAATCCCAACGGACTTGTACTAAGTCAATCTCATTATGTGGATAAAATTATTGAGAAATTTAGCAAGGATGACAATGGAATATTGAGTACTCCAATTGACCCAAATCTTCATCTTTCAAAGAATAGAGATGAACCGGTGTCTCAATTAGAGTATTCGAGAATTATTGGAAGTCTAATGTATTTGATGAGTTGTACTAGGCTGGATATTGCTTATGCCATTAGCAAATTAAGCCGGTATACAAGTAATCCTGGAATAAATCATTGGAAGGGTATAGTAAGAGTACTAAAGTACTTAAGATATACTTCTGATTTTGGATTACATTACACTAGACATCCAACGGTGATAGAAGGATACAATGATGCTAATTGGATATCAGATATCAAAGACTCAAGGTCTACAAGTGGATATTTAGAAAATCAGCTAAGACACATGTGATTTGCACGTGATTGACGAAATGAATCAGTTTGAAATAAGTATTTGTTCTGAAGGGGTTAATGCAAATGCTTAAACTTAAAGTTGAAAAAATAAAATTTTCAAATTAAAAAAAAATCACAAACTCATGCCCACTTTGACGCAAATCGACTGGCAGGAGGAGTTTTTCGTGATAAAAAAAGTTGTGAAAATCGCTGGAAAAAAATTATTAAAGAATGCATGGCTTATGGCGCTGCTTTAAGAGAGGCAGATCTTGCTTATTTAAGTGGTCAAAACTAAACGGATACATTAATTTTCTTATCCATAAATGTTAACAATTACTCGAGTAAACAAGCTTATGATCTCTACGCCCGTTGATTCAGCTATCCCCCACGTATCATCAAATAGTTCTGCAACTGCAACAATGTTATATGCAAGTTGTCTAAGGGCACATGCCACCTTCTGCATCGTGGAAAATTCGGGTCGCCCGACGACATCACGTTTTTGAATGAAATAATCATTGTGGTCGAAAATGTCACATATTATATTTTCAAATACATGTTTATGCACTCTGAAACGACTTCGAAATGTATCTAGCGTATACATACACGAATTTACAAAGTATTGCTCATGTAAAAGTGCATCTGCACTCTCTCTATGATGACGTATAAATTTACGACCGTCCACTGAACCACCCCATTAGGACGATTCTTCCTGTTCTTAAATTGCACGAGTAGCAATGATTAAATCAATTATTTTTTCGGAACGAGGACGTCTATCGTCATCATCTTGATCACGCTTCACCAACATTTTTCGTAAGAAGTTCATCGGAAAATCAAAATGAGAGAATGATTTGTGATGTTGAAAATGGTTGTGAAGATTAATGATCTGAGCTACCTCATTTTTAGAATGATAAAGTTTTTTTTATAAGATTTCTGATAAGGATTTTATCTTAATTGTAATCTACCAAATTCATGAAAAGATGTCACGTGTCAAACGAAAAGATATTTGATTTTATATTTAAATTCAATTATCATCTATCATATGTAATATAGCTAGCCAATGAAAATATGTCATGAGTCAAAGTAGATTATTTCTTTTTTTATTTAAATTAAATAATTATTTAAATTATCCATTTTTATTACCAATAATATTTAATTAGTTAAAATAATTTAAATGTGAAATAAAATTAAAATATAAAAATTTGATTTCGATACCTAACATTGGAGATATTAGTACCTTTTATATAGATATCAAAATTTGATTTTGATAACTAACATTGTAGATGAAAATTTGGTACTCTATGAATAGTGCTCCAAAGGTATCAAAATTTGATTTTGATACCTTTGGCTTAACTCTCCCCATTGGAGATGCCCTAAATGAAAGTTAACAAAATAAAGGAAAAATCTAATGAGTATCTTTGAAAATTGCATTAGCCACCCTCAAACTTTAATTATTTCTCTTTTCCAATCATTAAAAAAAAAACTTGCTTTAACATATGCTTTGTCATTTTTATAATTAATCAGAACTTCTATAATAATACATTGGGACACATTGACGTTGCCACTGATATTTTTTACACTAACACATAAATTGTCATCACTACTCACACTTAAAGACTGCAACGAGACGGGTTCAGTACTGGTTTGCTCCATGCCGAACCCGACCCGCACTATTGCTATTGTCTTTCGAACCCGACCCAACCCGATATCTAGAAAATTCGCAATGGACCTGACCTGTCACGAAGCTTTCCCAATTTTCTGTGTATATCTGCTTACTAAATTTACAATTATTGCAAAAATACAACAAACAAATTTGGAGCAAATGAATCTCTTGAGTGGTAAAATAACATCAACATTTTTTCAAACACCTTGTGTGCATACATAATTTAAAACAACAATAGTTTAAGTGTGAGTCACACTTAAACTATTGTACAAAATTTTATTAAAGTTTAGTTGAGTGCTATATATTGTTATTAAATACTTCCTCCGTTTCAAAATGTTTGTCCCATTTGACTTTTTTTTGAACTTTGACCACAAATTTATGAGAGATTAATCATGTTCATGAAATTTTAAAAGTTGTTGTTGATAATATTATTAATGGTGAATCAATAGGAATTTTTAAAATTTCATGAACATAATTAAATTGTCATATATTTGTGGTCAAAGTTCAACAAAAAAGTCAAATGGAACAAACATTTTAAGACGGGGGGAGTAAATCATTAATGCCAAATAGTTTTTTTTATAACGAATTTGCATTATTTTGTTTTCGCAACTATCATCACAACCACCACAACTCAATCAGTGGCATCACCACCACTTAACCAGTGGCTCCGCCATCGCCACCTTACTTATATTAAAGTTGATCTAGTTAGTTATTTGTTATATGAACCGATAGTAAAGTATAAGAAATAGTTTATGTCAACTTAAATAAAATGTCCATGTAATTAAAATTTGATGTTAACACTATGTATGTCATTTAGGATTCTATTTTTAAAAAAAAAAAAAAAATAGGCCAAATGACCAAAATTGAAATGAACCCATTGAAAATTTTAGGGAGGGTCACCATAAAAGATAAAATTCAAAACAAAAAAATAATAATTAGAAAGTCATGTTATTTTCGTGACCTGGGCAATTGGCCGACCTCAGTGTTGGATCAGGTTGTTTGCTTCTTTTTGACACATGTCACCCAATAATTGGGTGGCATGTATTTATATAAATATATATTTAAAATTAATATATTTTATATAATTATATAAAATAAAAAATAAAAAATATATCAATTTTTTTTATAATTGTATGGGTAATTATTTTTAGTAATTGTACGGGTAATTTTAAAATTATTATTACTAATACATTATTTTAAAAAATAAAATGATAAGTATTTTAGATAAGTTAAAGTAAAGAAAAAATAAATATTTTATTTTTAAAAGGTTGGGTTGGGTTGGGTTTGGTCACTGATGGGAGTATAAATTATATAAGGTTGGGGTTGTGATTATGGAAGTGAGAGAAATTAATATTTTATTTGAAGTTGGGTTGAATCGGGGTCATTGATGGGGATAGTCTAAAGCACATCTGTCACGACCCTAACCCTAGGCACTGTTTGGTCACACGTGGAGCACGTGAGAAAGGGGGTGCATCCCATTTTATATGATGCATTAATTGGTATTTTGGTTCATTATATGATTATTGGTTTGCTAGTCCATGGTTTATGTGTTTATGATGGGTATAATTCATTTTGTTATATAATGTGTGATTGAATTATGTGGGGAATTAATGGGGGAAAAATGTCTTAATTGGATTTTGAAAGGGAAGGAAGTATATAAGTAGAAGGGCTTTAGAGTAATTATAAGTGTAGGGGTTTAGTGGTAGTTAGTTGATTCTTGGAGGGCCTTAATGAAAATGGGTGATATTTATCCTTTTAAAAACCTTCCCCATAATCCATTTCTTCTACCAGTTTCTTTCTTCTTCTTCCTCAGCCAAAAATATCTCCAAACCCTAGCTTTCTTCTAAAAATCATAGAAAATCCTCCGTTGCTCCGTTCTTCAAAGTAATCATGGATTATTGATCACGGCGGCGAGTAGTATTCATCTATCCGGAGAAAGCTCCTTGTTCTTTTTTCATATTTTCCATGTAAGTTATTATGATTTCTCTTCTATGTTGAGCATATGAGTTTTTATGAATTGGAAATGTGTTATAAACTAGTTTTGGAACTTGTTTGCTTCATTTCTTGGCTTGGAAATTGACTAGAAAGGGTTGGTGAAAGAAAATGGAAAAAAAAGGGTAATGGAATAGTTGGGGTGGCCATGCGATAGATGTTTAATAAAGGTTCTATAGCATGGATTGAGTGTGGTTAAGTGTTAAAAGTGGTATATAAACTGGTTTTAGTTGGTTTGGTGCAGCCTGGTGAAGTAAAAATGGAATGATGAAATCTTGGATGGAGCTGTTGTGGGTATTTTTCGACATGGCGACATCTTAAATTGATCCTGCATACCGAGACGTCATTACCCTGTAAGTATTGTTCTAATATTTACTTATTCAATATTTCCTAATATCTTTATTCTTATTTTTCAGTAATTAAGAGAGGAATGCGGGATATTCTCCAGCACGTTCAACAGATCTTCAACAGCTCGGGCGACTTGGTCTCACGGAGGTTGAAATGATAAACCAAAATCCCAAGATTGTAGGAACCGTATTGACTCTTTCATATCTACTTGTATTTAAGGGGAAATGGAGACGGAAAAAACACATCATTTCTCACACGCACACACTTGACACTCAAGCTCTTGTAATCCTCTCCATTATCTTCCAAAGTTGTATTTGTGATCATTATAGTGAAACTTTTAAGGTTGGAGACCTAACTCCCGGGGTTTTTTCCAAAGAGGTTGTCACCTCCAAGGTTTTCCTCGTTAACAAATCGTGGTGTCATTATCTCTTTTTCATACTTTTGTTCCATATAGTCGAATTCCACAGTCCCCTCCTTATTGTCCAATCCACACACTAAACAAAGTTAAGATTCTACTCTATTGTTTTTTCTACCAAAACAATTTGGCACCCACCGAGGGGCCTCGTGGTTTATCGGTTATTTGGATCATTTCCTGATCAAGTTCACTATGTCTGCACCACCCAATGTGTCCTCCGCCGGCAACGGTCCCGCCGTTGTTCCCACCTCAGGAGGCAGAACCAGCTTGTTACCACCACCTCCTCGCACCGGGCCTCAGCCAACTCAACCTACGAAGACTCCACAAAAGGGGGCAACCTCTTCCAATGCAGATGCTGACATCCGGAGTATCCTGACTAGGTTGAATCAAAGGTTGGACCAAAGCAAGACAACAATTCGAAGGTGTTGACCAATTCCATGATTAAGATGCGAAAGACCAACAGCTCATCGCATCTCGGCTTGAGAACATATCACCACTGCGTGCAAGGGTTCTCAACTTTGACAACACCGGAGGATCTACATTTCAGAGTGAATTCATTCCAATGGGCAGTCCTCCTCAAACTCATCCGCTGACATCTTTAATGATGTCGACATCTCTGCCTGGGGACACCCCATTGACGCCATCTTCTGCAGGATTCACCCCATTCATCCCATTCATTGACAACACTACTGTCACGACTACTACGGACAACTTTGGTTTGCTAAATAATCTTTTCAATAATAATAATTTCAATCGTATTCCTATGGCTGACCCTTTTGCAGGAAATCCACTAGCCAAACAGATGCAGGATCTCAGAGAGCTAATAATGAACGTGCCAGGAGTAACTCCTCCAATTCAACCAGTGACCCAAAACTGTTACAATCAATCCCGGTTTGTCCCAGCAATTGCAAATGTTGACATCCCGAAGCGTTTCAGTGTACCATCTATGAAGTTGTACGACGGTACCACGGACCCAGAGGAGCATGTTGCACACTATCAAGAAAAGATGGACATAATCCATATTCCGCTTCAATTCCGGGAGGCTTGCTTATACAGGGGATTTGGATCCACCTTGTCCGGCCAGCTCTCAAATGGCTGATTAGACAACCCCTAGGTTCAATTGGTTCATACGCCCAGCTCATCAACATGTTCTACAACCAATTCTCATGCAGTCGACAATTTGAAAGGTTGACAAGTGATCTTTACAATGTGACCCAGCAGCCTAATGAAACTCTAAAGGATTACGTCCACCAATTCAATAAAGAGGTGCTAGAAATTCCCAATCTTGACATGTCGACAGCCACAGAAGCATTCAAAATGGGGTTGAAGAAAGATTCACAGTATTATCAGGATTTGGTGATGACTCCTTGTAAGCGGCTAGAAGAAGTCAGGAGCAGGGCATTGAGATTCATCAGATTGGAGGAAGATGAGCTGCGAAGATCGAAGTCATCGTCCAAGATGTCGACATATGACCATCCCGACAGAAAGACTGAATCGTCCCATCGCAGGAACAACCGTCCCAATCCTTATCCGAGAATTGACACTAGCAAAATTAATTCAATAGACGGTGAGGATGAAGATAATGATAATGTGCCTAACATTTTTGATTATTGTTTTTCTGTTGACATTTCAGGTGTACTCTGTGCAATGGGCAACCTGGGAGACAAAGCCAGATGGCCTAAGAAAACGGACAAGACCACAGGATGGCGTGACAAATCAAAATGGTGCGCTTACCATGAAGACTTTGGACACATTACTGAAGATTGCATCGCGTTAAGAAAGGAGATCAGTTATTTGCTCTCGAAAGGACATCTTAAGGAGTTGTTGGGATCCAGAAAGAAGAAGGCTGAAAATGCAGAAGCTCCTCATGAAACTGAAAGACCAGTTTCTCCCCCAGCATCAACAAAAGTGATCAACTTTATTAGTGGAGGCTCAGAAATATGTGGAACATCCTATTCTGCCGCAAAACGACATGCTAAGGAGTCAAAAGAGGAGAAGCCAGAAAGACAGCCCAGGATGTCGACGCTCTGCCAGGATCCAATCACCTTTGATGAAAGCGATCGAGAGAACCTGCTAGAACCTCACCACGACGGTCTAGTTATTTCTCTGCAGATCACCAACTGTACAATACGACGTATCCTGGTAGATGGGGGCAACTCCGTCAATCTTATTATGTTGGGTACCCTTAAGGAAATGAACATCCCAGAATCGGAGATCGTCAAAAAGTCTTCAGTGCTGGTAGGCTTCAGTGGTGAAGTCAAAGAAACGGTGGGGGAGATCAAACTTCCAATATACTCAAAGGGCCTCAACACCATGGAGCGGTTCTGCGTAATTGATTGCGCAACATCTTACAGTGTCATTCTTGGAAGACCGTGGATTCATGGGATGAAGGCCGTACCCTCCACTTACAATCAGTGTGTGAAATTCCCAACACCTTGGGGTGTCGCTAAGATTTACAGTGATCAACAAGTAGCCAAGGAGTGTTATAAAACTTCAATGAAGGCGTCGACATCTCCAAAACAAGCATAGCAATTACCGAGGAAAGTACGTGAAGTCCTGGAAGCTAGGGAGGATGATGTGAAAGAAGTATTGCTAGACCCTTCTAACCCGGACATCAAAGTACTTATTGGCACTGACATCCCGTCAGATATAGAAGAGGAGCTTGTGAACCTATTAAGAAGCAGAATAAAAAGTTTCGCTTGGAAACATGATGACATGACAGGCATCAGCAGAGATGTCATCACTCACAAACTTAACGTAGATCCAAGCTTTAAACCAGTGCACCAGAAACGTAGGAAGTTTGCAGAAGCCTAAATCGATCATCAAGGAAGAGGTAGAGCGCTTACTCAAAGCCAACATGATACGGGAGGTCGATTATCCAAGATGGTTAGCAAACGTGGTTGTGGTAGAGAAGAGAAACGGAAAATGGCGAGTTTGTGTCGACTTCACCGACTTGAATAAAGCCTGCCCAAAAGATCCTTTCCCTTTGCCGCACATAGATTCATTAGTTGATGCCACCTCCGGACATGAACTCCTCACATTCATGGACGCGTCCTCAGGATTTCAACAAATTCAGATGGAACCCTCTGACCAAGAGGACACTGCCTTCATAACGCCCACAGGTATTTATTGCTATATTGCCATGCCTTTTGGACTAAAAAATGCAGGTGCAACGTATCAAAGGCTCGTAAACAAAATGTTTAAAGATCAGATTGGGGACACAATGGAGGTATACATCGACGACATGGTAGTAAAGTCCAAGAAGGCCGAGGATCACATAAGCAACCTCTCTCAAGCTTTTGACATCTTGGATTATTTCAATATGAAACTTAATCCAGCTAAATGCAACTTCGGAATGAAGGCCGGCAAGTTTTTGGGTTATATGGTTACTAAAAGAGGCATTGAAGCCGCCCCAGAACAAATACGTGCTATTATCAATCTGTCATCACCTCAATCTGTCAAGGACGTTCAAAGATTGACAGGAAAAATTGCCGCACTCACCAGATTCATTTCAAAATCCTCAGATCGATGCAAACCTTTCTACGACATCTTAAGAAAGAACAAAAAGTTCCAATGGGAGGAACAACATGAAGAAGCTTTTCGGGAAATCAAAACTTACCTGTCGACACCTCCCTTATTAGCCAAACCTCAGAAGCAAGAACATCTTTACATCTACCTAGCAGTGTCCGAAGGCGCTGTAAGCGCAGTCTTGGTAACAGAACGAGATGGTAATCAGCAACCCATCTACTATATAAGTAAGACACTCTTAGATGCAGAGACTAGGTATTCTCATTTACAAAAATTAATTTTAGCTTTGATAACTGCTTCAATTAAATTAAGGCATTATTTTGAAACACATACTATAATTGTACGCACTAACTATCCTATTAAGAATGTTATGAGAAAACCAGAGATGTCAGGTCGAATGGCAAAATGGTCTGTACAATTAAGCACATACGACATCAAGTACGAGCCCAAAACTGCAATAAAATCCCAAGCCCTAGCTGATTTTGTAGCTGATTTCAGTCCAACCCTGCAACAAGAGGTGGAATTGGAGGTACAGCAACTTCAAGATGATGACATCCTAAAAATTTGGACTCTCTACACGGACGGTGCTTCCAACATGAGAGGTACAGGTCTTGGAGTTGTACTAAAATCGCCACAAGGGGACATAATACCACAATCTATCAGTTGCAGTTTCAAGGCTACCAACAATGAAGCAGAGTATGAGGCTCTAATTGCAGGTTTAACTGCAGCCCAGGACTTAGATATCAAGCATATCTGGGTGTTCATGGATTCCTTGCTAATTGTTAACCAATACAACGTGTCCTACGTCGCGAAAAATGCCAAGATGACGACATATTTGGAAATTGTAAAAATTATTTCGGCCAAATTCAAAACATTTTCCTTGGAACAAATCCCACGAGAAGAAAATTCTCGCGTACGCTCTGAAAACTTGGGTTCAGCCTTCAAAAGCATCTCACAAACCAAGATCCCAATTGTGCATATTGACATCCCAAAGAATTGACCATCTTGAGATGTTCGCCCTAGATGTCGATATACCTTCCTCTCCCGCAAAGAACCTCTTGGACAGCTCCTATTATCAAGTATCTCTTGGATGATACGATCCCGATCGAGGAGAAGAATGCAAGAGCCTTCAGGTAAGAGTATCTAAATATTTACTTATTGATAATCTCTTGTTTAGAAAATCTGTTGCAGGTCACTACTTAAGATGTCTAGAAGCAGATAGAGCCCATCAGGTTCTCAAGGAGCTGCACGAAGGAGATTGTGGAAATCATACCGGGGGCAGAAGTTTACATACTAAAGCCCTTAGAATGGGCTATTTCTGGCCCACAATGAGAAAAGACGCCGTTGACTACGCAAAGAAATGTGATTCCTGTCAACGACATGGGGACATCCTGCACCAGCCAGCTGAACTGCTACATCCTATCCTCTCACCATGGCCTTTTATGGTTTGGGGAATGGACATAGTAGGAAAATTGCCCAGAGCACCAGGTGGAAGAGTATTTCTTTTGGCTATGACAGACTACTTTTCTAAATGGGTAGAAGCTGAGGCATATGTGCAAGTTCGTGACAAAGAAGTTATATCTTTTATCAAAAGAAACATATTCAACCGATTTGGAATACCATCAGATAATTTGTGACAACGGTTCTCAATTCATTAGCAAGAGAACCCAAGATTTCTTGACATCTTGGGGTGTTGAGATGGTGACATCTTCGCTTGTTCACCCTCAAGCCAATGGACAGGCAGAGTCTAGCAACAAAATAATAATAAGCAACTTAAAAAGAGATCGAACCAAAAGAAAGGACGATGGGCGTAAGAGTTACCAATGGTTCTATGGGCCGACAGACGACATCTAAGAATGCGACCGGTCAAACCCCTACTCACTTGTATTTGGAACCGAATCGTTATTCCAAACAGAAGTCCTTGTACCTACGGCAAGATACAGCTTGCTGACATCTGAACATAATAAAGATATTTTGATACATGACCTAGATACCGTGGACGAACTAAGGGACATGACCAAAGTTCTCATGGCAGCATATCAACAAAGGGTAGCCCGATCATACAACAAAAACGTAAGGATTAGGAGGTTTCAAGTAGGATACTTAGTCCTACGAAAGGCATTCCAAAATACCAAGGAACCCAATGCAGGCAAGCTCGCCCCAAAATGGGAAGGACCCTACTTAATAGATGCACAAGCCGGGAAAGGAGCATATCGACTTGCAACCTTGGATGGCCAAATGATACCGCGGAGTTGGAACGCCATTCATCTTAAAAGGTATTACGTATAAACAAAATTCCCCATGAACTCATCTTTCCAGGTATGGATCGTATTTTAATTTGTTGCAACCTTTCTTTTTTCCTATATACCTCTTTAATTCTTTACAAATTAAGATGTCACTAACGTACTTTGTGGAGAGACGTCAACCTTAGTTGGCGTCCATTTTAACATGTTTCTATCTTATGAGGTATTGACACATTTACATGGGGACATGTCGAAGGCGCGTAAAGAACAACGATTTCTCCTCCGTTAGAGACTGGCTATCTCTTCTCAAGTAAAGGTACACAATCCCTTCTAAGGTTTAAAGAGTTAATTACCTCTTTCTTAAGATGTTAGGTTACCACACCTTCGCCTGGAGCGCAAGTTATCTCTCTAATTGAGGTGTGGGGTGGGCCTATATGGGTAAATTCATATAGCTTACCCATTTCCACTCAGTTGGATGATTGATCTTACGTATTATTCTTATGGTTATGGCATGTACGTGTCATCTAAAGTATCTACGGTTTATGGCATGTACGTGTCATCTTAAGTACCTATCGTTTTGACATACTATCATGTCACCTTATGAGCATAACAAAGGATCATCTAAGAAAAAATTCTATCCAAAATATAACAAGCCTTGACACGCTTGAAAATCATTAAACCATAAAGTTATCATAAAAAGCATCCAAACTACTAAGCTTAAAGTGCAAAAGTGTTGGACCAACCCAACACGTAAAGGAAATTGTCTTTGGTCCTTATGGACCCATTACATAACCAAACAAAAATTGTTTTAAGGGATTCCACCCCAGTAAACACCACCAAAAGACCAAGAACAAAGTTGTTTTATTTTAGGTGGCTTCTGCCGCAGGTGTTGCATTTGGGGTCACTTCTCCAACTACTGGTGCATCCTTCACGATCGTTTCATACGGACTTGACGACACCTCGCCCTCGTCCGTCACCTCACTGTCAACTTAAACAAATAGGCACATTCCCTATTGATATCCCAAGTACGGCCTTCCCTTCCCGATACTCCTTCATCATCTTTACCTTGCATTGAGAGACGCTTTTGCCGCGGCCGGTTTGCGGGAATTCTTCACTTCGCTATCTCTTTGTTGTGGTCATCCTCGCTTTTCGCCAAGCTATTCAAGAAATCCTTTACCGTTTGCTCTTGCTCGCCAGAACTTCACTTGTTGCTCTAAGGTTTTCTCATGCTCTTTTATCTTATTCTCCAACATTGTCTTCTCTTTCTTGACCAAAGCAATGTCCGCCTTGGATTTCTTCTTCACTATCTCCGTCTCCTTTACCAGACCTTCCATAAGTCCTACCGCCTGTAAAATAATACATTCGATATCAAAAGATCTTATAAAACTTTAGAAACAGTACAAACCCATTTAATATAATCTCACCCCAGTTGTGAAACTCATGCATTTCTTTTTAAAATCTCCCACAGACATTTCTTCAAAAGTGTCTTCAACTTCCACCACCTCCTCTTGAATTGCTTTTCTCTTCCTCACCCTAGAGCCAATACCTATGCTCTCATCCGGAACAGGAATCTTCTTAGGGGCAGGTGGAGGTTTCTTTTCGATCTTAACAATAGGCGCAGAGAACATAGCCTCAATATCATCAAGGTCAAAGTCAGATCCTGAAACTACCGGTTTGGAGACTGCATGGACATATAGATATTGGCAATTAAGAATAACGCATCAAATTGATAACTTAGCAAAGGTGAAGAGATACCATGCTTACCAAAGGTGGACATAATTGCGGAAGTAGAGGCCTTTAGGTCTTCTCGGGATAATCGACGATGCTTCCAACAAACCCTTGGGAGATCTCTTATCTCGGAGGGAGCCCGAAAAATTCTTCGATCTTGCTTAGAGTGTCTTCAGCAGGTGGAAACAATTCTCCCCAATCAATATCTGCATAAAAACAAGAACAATTACAATTCAGTTTGTCTCAAGAACAAGAAGTCACAAGAGTAAGAATTTAAGTACCTCCCTTGTTCCATTGGCTCGATATCTCATCCTTTTCTCCAATCGACGTCCTATCAACAAAGAAAAATCTATTCTTCCATCCTCTATCACTGGAAGATGTGGTGCTCATCAAGGGACTTCTACCTGACCTCTTTCTAAAAAGGTATCTTTTGGAACCAAAGAGTTGAAGATCGTAGGAATATGCAATTTCATGGAGCCCTAAGTTTAGTCCATTTTCTCGGTTCACTTTAATGACAAAAGCAAAAACTCGCCAAGCCATCGGCATAAGTTGAGCATAAGCGAGTTGGGTTTTTCGGAAGAACTCAGAAACCAACAGTGGAAAAGGGTAGCTAAACCCTAGAAGGAAGATATATTCGAAAAAACAGATCCATTTGAGGGAAATATGGTCAGACCTAAGTTTTATGGAAAAGGGATGAAAAATTGCACCATTTGAGAAGCAACATTGCTGCTTTATAGACTCTATTTGGGAATCATTGAACAAACAAGTTTCTTCGTCTGGTTTAGTAAGAAGATTTCCGCAAACGAAATCGTCGAGATTAATTTCTACGGGATCTTGTGGGGATGACACCTTCTTGGGTTTGGACGTAGACAACCTGATCCTACCCATGGTTGACAAAGCAAAAAGAGAAAAATAAGCAAAGGAAGAAGGTGAGAGACGGAGAAGTTTTACCTTGGAGATGAACGGCGCCGTGGGCCAACGGAGGTGAAAAGGAAGCTTTAAGAAGTTTAAATTATCCTCCCAAGCGGTTAATAAAAAGAAAAAGGATTCTTTTTCAAAAGTAACTCTCCAGACCCTTCGCCCCAACCGCCCATTTAATGCCACGTATTCCAAAACATCCCATCAGGCAGAGCGGACAGTTGGACCATTAATTCAAAAGAAAAACATTTTGCCTCTTCAGTTGCCAGCATAGTCAAATGTTTTTGGGGACAAATTGTTGTGGGTATTTTTCGACATGGCGACATCTTAAATTGATCCTGCATACCGAGACGTCATTACCCTGTAAGTATTGTTCTAATATTTACTTATTCAATATTTCCTAATATCTTTATTCTTATTTTTCAGTAATTAAGAGAGGAATGCGGGATATTCTCCAGCACGTTCAACAGATCTTCAACAGCTCGGGCGACTTGGTCTCACGGAGGTTGAAATGATAAACCAAAATCCCGAGATTGTAGGAACCGTATTGACTCTTTCATATCTACTTGTATTTAAGGGGAAATGGAGACGGAAAAAACACATCATTGCTCACACGCACACACTTGACACTCAAGCTCTTGTAATCCTCTCCATTATCTTCCAAAGTTGTATTTGTGATCATTATAGTGAAACTTTTAAGGTTGGAGACCTAACTCCCGGGGTTTTTTCCAAAGAGGTTGTCACCTCCAAGGTTTTCCTCGTTAACAAATCGTGGTGTCATTATCTCTTTTTCATACTTTTGTTCCATATAGTCGAATTCCACAGTCCCCTCCTTATTGTCCAATCCACACACTAAACAAAGTTAAGATTCTACTCTATTGTTTTTTCTACCAAAACAGGAGCTGATATGAACATCAGCAACATATCTGGTGTTGGGCATGACTTGTGCCCTGGAGCACGAGTCGTGACCCTCAATTGGACTCGTGATACATAGTCATGAGAAATTAAGTAGTCGTGCAGGGGTTGGGCACGACTCGTACCCTTGAGCACGAGTCGTGCCCAGGACTGGTTCAGGGTATGAATTTCAAGCCATTTGGAACCTAAGCAATTTAATTGGGATTTGGTCCTTCTTTAACTATAATCCTAGAGCAACACTAGTACTTTACAACGACGTTTTAAATAGATCAAAATGATAATGAGAAGGTCCTTAAATCTTGCTTCGAAAAGGGTTGGGACCCATGGTAAAATGGTAACCAAAGTTATAGAAACTTGGTATTTGATTATGGAACTTGTGTATAAGTTGTGCAATGTGATTTTGTGAATGCGTAGGGCTACTTATCTGTGATTGTACCTCTACGTGGTTGCTTATGAATGATTATATGGTAAAATGGTGCGTGAAATACTTGTTACACAACATCATTGAATGGATTATGAGCATACATGCCATACATGGATTATTATGGATTCAATAGTGTATATATATATGTGACACTATTTGAAGGTTGAACATGAGTAATCGTACCATGTTATATATTGTTATCCCTATGTGTGGATTTAATTTCAAGTAACTGTTATGTGCTTGAATGTGTTGAGATCAGCTGATTATTGGGGGTATAATGGAATATGATCACTTATGAGAATTGCTCCATAAGTTGCTCAAATTACATTATACTTGTGACCGCTCCAACATTGTGGCCACAGATGGGGGTTCAGTTACTATGGATATGCCTAAGCAGTTCATAGGATACTGATACCTTACATGATTCCCTGAAAAATGGGTCTTGTAAGGCGTGAATAGGCCTAAGCCGTTCACAAATAAAGAGGATGTATTCCCAGTAGTACGACTTATTGTTCAGACGGGAAAAGGTAAGGTCAGGTAACGTAATGTGTTTACCGCTTTCCAAATATGATGTTGAACAACTTGTTTACGTGTTGCATCTTATTTGGCATCTTGCTGCATGCATAATAGCTTACTGAGATTCTTTCTCACCCCGTCTCCCTTTAATTTTTTTCAGATACCGCTGAGACAGGAGGTCAGGACCGGTGAGGCCGGAGCACAGTTGGATCGTCTTTTGGTTGTCGGGGTACGTATAAACATTTTCAAACCTTGGCTTGTAAATAATGTTGGTGTTGTTGTAAATTGGATGGTGTGAACCTTTCTTTTAATGTGAGTTGCATGTTGAACAGGTTTTCTTAACTCTTGCATTTAGGAAGGTTATGTCGAAATTTTCTTAAAAACTCACTTGGTTTGAAATGGTTTAGTCAAAAATGTTTTTTTTTTTTTTGACGAGTTAGTTTGGGGACCCTACCATCGGGGCACAAGTTTACAGGTCCCGGGGTCGGGGAGGCCTCACAACATCCCCTCTCTCCCTCTCGCTCTCTCTCTCTCTCTCTCTCTCCTCCCTTATTTTCTTCACAAGTCCAGCCATCTTTTTCAACCCCAAACACCATTTTTTCCGGCCAAACTCTTTCAAATTCAAATAAGCCCCAAACACTAATAGAAACACACACCTCTCTACAACTCCTCAATCGATATCTGACAGGCTCGTCTCAATAATTATAGGGGCCCTGTGCTAAATTAAATATTGGGCCCGTAATATTTTTAAAAATAAATACAAAACACAAAATCCATACTCCCTCCATCTTATAATGATGGTTACTTAAATTGAATGTGCGAGAATTAAAAAAAAATGCAAGGGTTCTGGGAGTATGGAAGTAAGTAGTAGATAGAAAGTAGTTAGACATATTTTTGTTGTGAGTGTGACAAGTGTGTCTCATTCACATTTTTGGACAATATCATTTGTTATGGGACGCCCAAATAAAAGAAGTAACCATTATTATGGAATGAATAATATATAATAACAATTAAATCTATACAAAATATGCATTTAGGATTTTAGAAATAATTTTACAAATTTTCAAGGGCTAAAAAATAAAAATGCAAAATTTGAGGGCCTTAAAAAAATGGGGCCCTGTGCAAGAGATCCTCTTGCACATGCCCATAACCGGCCTTGATATCTGGTTCCATTCCTCCTTCATTTGGCTCTTTAACCACCTTATACTTCTTGAAGTTATTGATACACCATTATATGTAATACAAATAACAATTTTTAGATATTTATTAAGATAACTAAATTAACCTATAGTTATTGCTCAAAATATATTCATGCTAAAAATAGAAAACATAGGACTCTTGATGTGGGACAGAGGAAGTATCATTTATGGCTAATACTAAAGCTACAATATTTAAAAAACAAAGTGGATTACAAATAGAATATATGATTGAATATTGAGTTTGTAGATCCTATTATTCACTAAATAAATATCCAAATATTTATTGTACCTATATTTGTAACACAAAATTTTGTAAATTTATTTTGGAAGGAGGAAATAGTAATTAATTAGATATTTCCTTTCGGGTAATAAAGGATATTGTTATATACAGAGAAAATTATATACGGGGAACGAAATATTCCAACGCCGCCTTACCAGGTGTCGTGTAAGTATACACGAGATGTAATCTATAATCTCGTGTATATGTATACGTGATGACTCGTGTACGCACACGAGATGTCTCATGTACATATACACGAGATTATAGATTACATCTCGTGTATATGTACACGTGATGACTCGTGTACGCACACGAGATGTCTCGTGTACATATACACGAGATTATAGATGATATCTCGTGTATACTTACACGAAATAGTGTCTGAACCTGCATTTTGACAACAGCAACAACAAAAGTAACAAGAAACAGAACTAGAACTGAAATTTGATTCTTAATATGATAGCACATCTCCACAAAACAGTGGGAGGGACCAATAGACCATTACACATTTACTATCGCCAAATTGTATACGAAATAAAAGTGTTAACAAGGCTTATGCATATAATTCAAACATCAAAACATCCAAACATTCATACAAACTTGATAATTCAAAAACCATTACACATATACTATCCCCTACGTAATCTTTCTCTTCTTGCATCGTTATCCTGATCATAGAGTTCATTGAATGCTGCTATCCTATCTCGGTATTGGAGGATCAGTTGACTTGCGCTTGGATCACAGTGTTCCTTCCAAGTGCTCGGTGGTGGTGGTATTGGGTAATCATTGCCTGACATGTGCAGCTGCAAAAGTAATAACAATTAAATACAACGAATTTAAGTAAGACAATTAAATATAAATAATATAAATGAGACAGTTAAGCATAACGAATTTAAATAATATTGTTAAATTTAACGAATGAAAGTATCATACCAATATAAAATGGTTTGTCACTTGTCCCACCACAACTGTGTTTATCGATGGTCGTACTCCTGCTGGTACAGTCACTGGAAGGCATAATTTGCCACCGCTAGCCGAGTACGAAATGAACACCATATTATACCTCGTGGCAATGATGTGCCCAATATCTGGGAGGTCCATCCAATAAGTATTGTCCGGCGTCGGTCGGACATAAATAGCAATCCTACGTAAGAGTTCCTTTACATTTATCCAAGTTAGAACTCTTTGATAAAGGTCTTGGCGAGCATGCACCTCATTGTAACATTCTATGCGCACTCGAGCCCACATCTCCTCATTTCCGTATATCTGTGTTGCTACGGCTCTATACCCACAATGTCCATCAGATGCCACATCTGTGATGCCTCCAATACATGGGATAATGAAAGGCGGAAAAGACGTCATATACGGAGAGCTGTATATACTAGTGTGATTGGGCTGTCCATTTCCCTCTCCACGACCCTGACCCTGATCCCATCCTCGACCTCGCCCTCGACCCCGTCCTCTCACACGACCAGAAGCAGCTAGTGGTGGATGAGACGTAGGAGTACAAGCAGGGGTAGATGGTGTGGGTTCTGAAGCTGGTTTGCGTTTGTGCGTGGACTCCGAACTCGCTTGGGTTGATGCAATGAACGCAGATCTAGACCTGAAATAGGGCAAAGAAAAGAGTGAGAAGAATTCATACTATCAACATGCAAATCAAATACATCAAGAACGTAAAGTGTGAGCCAAAAATGAATGAAGATCTATACCCTTTGCTAGTCGAGGATGGTGTAGCGGGGACTCGAAAAAATTTGTTAGTATGCTCCCAATCTGACAGTTCTCTGGAACTTCCGGTCCGGGGTTTATTCGCCTTTGAAATATGATTTGGCTCGTAAGCATCTCTCGTATTGTGATTAAGCCCTTCTTCTATCTTTTTGAATAACTTTCTCCTTACCGGTTCAGGTGCTTTCTCAACTTTATTCAACATAACTTGAAAATTGTCTTTATTTATTGAAGTCTCAGATGGAGGGTTGTCTACTTCAATGTCCAACTTCTTCCAAAAATCATGAATCGAGGACAGCTCAATCCGTCCCCCACAGTCCTCTATCTGTGCAATCTCATGACTACATGGAAGTTCATGTGTTCGCCTGTAGTAACACCCGCAGGCAGCCTCAGTGATGACATTACCCCCATTACGACCCCGCTAGTTTTTAATGATTTTCTGAATACGAGCCCGCTCTTGTCTGATATTGCGCAAGGCTTCCGTTGACACTTTAGTCAATATGTTGTGATACAGATTACGGGTCCTCAAATCAATTGGAGTTCTGGTCTTTGATCTATTCATACTCTGTTTGATATTTTTTAGTTGAATATCCAAGATCTTATGAGCCTTTTTGAAGATTGTGTCAAAAGTAGAAGAAGCACTCCCCAATGTCTTCTTCAACCTGTTATGCTCACCCTCAGTCCTGTTTGTGGTATGGGTCCCGAAGTGTGGTAACACATCCGTGTGCATAGACAGAATATTCTGAGAGTATGGAGTAATCCATGTATCGCGGAGGTAATCCAATAATACAGGATAAGATCTGAAACGGTCACAAAGCCCTTGCCAACGTTCGTCCCATTCGCCGGAGGTAGGGGCTGAGATTGCATAACTAAAACTCCTCATGAATGATTCTGCCAAATCCTCGCTACCTGTATGATTCAACCCATGCTTTCTAACATTGACTTCGATATGCCTCCGACACAAGAAATGTGCGGTGTCGGGAAAAACTGTACGGAGAGCGCGGATGAAACCCAATTCACGATCAGTGACAAAAACTGTTGGCAACCGGGGAGGTGTAAACAGACTGTGCAAATTATCCAATGCCCATATGTAATCATCCGTACTCTGATACTTGAGGAACGCATACGCTATTGTGAAATTATGCCCGGTGGAAGTAAATCCTACAAACTGCAAGAAGTACAGTCCATAGCAGTTGGTGTTGTAAGTGTAGTCACCTTGTACAACATATGGAAAACAGTTTAGCATCTTCATTGCTAATGGGTGAGAGAAGAATATGTCGTGAATTTGTCACTGATATCCGGAAATGGACCCTGCAAATTAGAGCACCATCAGTTTCAAAGATCCAGTATACATTTCGTGTATACATACACGACATAGTTCATTAAATCTCGTGTGGGTGCACACGAGAAGTAAGCTACTCTGTCGTGTTTGTGCACACGAAATTATCTCCGTCCAGAATGCAAAAACATATTTGAAAATTGGAATTTGCTCTGATATTGCATTGTTATTCTCATGTGTATTTGAAGATTGTATAAAGAAATATCATGTGTAGGTCAAGATTGGATTTTTAATTCAAGATGGGATTTTTATTTCAAGATGGGATTTTTAATTCAAGATGGAATTTTTATTTTGATTTTGATCAAAATACAAAACAAAACATTAAGAACTTACTTCATAGAAGCTTGGATCATTGAAACTTGAAGAATGTTGATGTGGAGGAGAATTTGGTGAGATTCCTTCTTCTTCATCATGGACAAATTCTATTATATCAAGGTTAATACACTCATAAGAACATGTTGAGCAATTTTGTGAGGAATCCATGCTATGAACTTAGAGATTGATTTTTTGAATAATAATGGGGGTTTCTGGTTTCTGTTCAGAATACGGGTGTGTTTTAGTAGGGTTTAAACGCCAAATTCAATGCAGGTCGTTTTGAAGGGTTTAACTGGATTTTAAACATCTCGTGTACGTTAACACGAGATACAACTAAACATTTCGTGTGTATATACACGAGATGTATAAATGGTATACGGCTACCTAGTTTATTTTTTTTTAATTTTTTTCTACATTCTAAATGACATTTAAAGTGTTTTTCATTAGTATGACTTTCCTCAAAATCCAAATGGAAATTGAGTTACAAATTTGTGTCATTATTTAGGGCTTTAAGGAATATGTCCCCATATTGTGAAAATGGTATACGGCTACCTAGTTTATTTTTTTTTTAATTTTTTTCTACATTCTAAATGACATTTAAACTGTTTTTCATTGGTATGACTTTCCTCAAAATCCAAATGAAAATTGAGTTACAAATTTGTGCCATTATTTAGGATTTTAAGGAATATGTCCCGATGTTGTGAAAATGGTATACGACTACCTAGTTTATTTTTTTTTTAATTTTTTTCTACATTCTAAATGACATTTAAAGTGTTTTTCATTAGCATGACTTTCCTCAAAATCCAAATGAAAATTGAGTTACAAATTTGTGCCATTATTTAGGATTTTAAGGAATATGTCCCGTATGGATCCACACGAGATGTGTCTCGTATGGAATCATACGAGACACATCAGCTGCAGTTTTTACAACAGAATCAACAAAAAGCAACAAGCAGCAACATCTTCAGACACAACAACAACAACAACACCACCAAATAAACAGTGGGATAGGGAGAGAGAGACATAGAGAGCAAGAGAGAGACATAGAGCTATACTCCATGACAGAAACTAATACATATCCATTTCCTACTGAAAATAAATCCACAACTCCATAATCAGTAATACAAGTATACCAAAACTCCATAATCAGTAATACATAAATGCGACCTCCTAAATGCGACCTCTTAAAATCTCGTGCTCCCGTCTAAGACCAGCTATGACGTCCTCGGGGAGCCTGGCATCCGTCAGAAATGGAAGTATGTTGAAGGTCTACTTTTTGTTGATCCAAGGTAAAATAATTACTTTTCATTCATGTACGTAAAATTTCTAGCTTCTTTTTTGCCCTGTCAACAATCATATAAGCTAGTTCCTACTCACAATATGCAAATGTCTCTTAATCATGTTTCTGCAGGTTCTATCTTTTCACGTCTTGGCAGTTATGCTAAATACTTTTAATTAGTAGAGTTTCACTTAGTATTATTTTTGCTAACTGATTTATCATATTCTTGAGAAATGTTTATAGTATCTGACACAAATTTAGGAATTTTTACGTGGTAATAAGTGGTTATGCTGTTATTTGGTAAATGAAGGTGAACCCAAAGAATCTGATGATGTTGAAAATAAATTGGTACATTGATGAAATAACAGGGACAAAGAGAGTGTCTTAAGTTCGTGTTACTAAAATCATGGAGCATACCAATAAGCCCACTTGGTGTTTTTATTACATGGTCCTAAACATAGGTTCAGTGACAGCTCCGATGAAGAAGTCAAGTAACACAGAAAATACTCTCGCCTTCATGCTCACTACATTCAATTTGAAGCTGTAAGTTCCCTTTAGCTATACATATTTCAGTAATTTCAATATAATAATACACTGGCACATATTTCAGTAATTTCAATATTAATAATACACTGGCACGTGTGTACGTTGTTGAGGATATGAAAAAGTTGTACAATTTTGTTTTCTAAATCATCTCTTTCTTTCTCATTTTGTTGCCTGAAGTTTCTGCTGGGAGAAACATTTTTGAACATGTTTGTGCTGCGTGAACCATTCACAAATTAACGATAATATCACTAAACTCGACCATGCTCTCCAACTGTTTGACGAAATGCTCCAAACACAACCCCTCCCTTCCATCAGAAAGTTTAACGCTCTGATTTCAGTCATTGTCAAGATGAAGCATTTTTCACCCGCCCTTTTTCTTTTGAATCAGTTGCATTTGTTGGGTATTTCAGATTTGTATACCATCAGTATTTCCATTAATTGCTATTGCCATCTGAACTTGTTGAGTTATGGGATTGCCATGTTGGGTCGTACCTTCAAGCTTGGTTATGTGCCTAACATTGTTACCTTTAACAGTCTTATTAATTGGCTTGCTTTAGAAGGTAGGATTGTTGATGCTGCCCAACTATTCAAGAAAATGGTCAGACAGAATATTTGTGAACCTACTGAAGTTACATATGGGACTATTGTGAAAGGCCTATGCAAAACTGGGAAAACAACCATGGCCATTAACTTACTCAGAGCAATGGAAGCAGTGGCGGATCTACACCAAAACATTTGGTGTTGCCTATTTCTTTTAGGAAGAAAAAAATTAGCGTAATACTAAAATTCAATATGTTTACATAAATAAATATAATATGCTGTAATATGTACCATTTAAAAGATAAAAACATGATTTAAATTGTATCATTCAAGAGATAAAACAAATGTAATTGTAGTGGGTTTTTAGAAATAAAAATAGTTGTAGTTGTTTTTCATGGGATTCGAACCCAAAACTTTTGGGTTCTCTCTCAATATCTTAACCAGTTTGGCTAACTTAGACACATGCTTCAATGTAACAATTTAATATATATGCAATACAGTTTATTTTATGCAAAAAAGAATTTTTTTTTTTTGGTGTTGCCTCGGCAACACTTGGCACTATAGTAAATCCGCCCCTGAATGGAAGAAGAAGGTTTTATGGGTAACATAATATCTTATAGCACAATTGTTGATGGTCATTGCGAGGACAAAATGATTGATGATGCTTTGGAACTTCTACAAGAGATGATTGATAAAAACATTTTGCCCAATGTCGTTACTTACAATTCCTTGATTTAGGGTCTGTCACTTGAGTCGTTGGAGAGAGGCTACACAAATGCTAGATGATATGCGCAAGAAACAAGTCTATCCTTATATACGCACTTATACTATATTGATTAGGAACGCTAACCATTGAATATTGTACCTGCTGTAATCAAGTTGACGTAACAACTTACTAATATGTTCCCTGTGCTTACGCAACCTCTTTTGGGAAAGGGCAGTTTACGAAGATAACCACATTTTAGATCCTATTTTTTAAAGTGTTTTATTGTCTAAATACTTCTTAGAGCATCCTATAAAAAAAATTATTTCTTGGAGCATATGTTTCGGCAGCTATAATTTCCCCCATCAGTATAGGTAAAAAGTTGTATTACTATTTAAACTTGGATTAGTGCATTGCAGAAACAAATCCCGACTGAATTGCAGCTATTAATTCTTTTGTTATTTAATGCATTTTTCTCTCATTGATTTGTAGATATTGGTCCAACTAGGAAACAGAGCGTTTAATCTTTTGTGGTGAAATCTGAAAAGAGAAGGACGACTGAAAGCTCGAGTTAGAACTTAGAACATGGCCATGCCCAGATTTTGATCAATATGACCATGTCCCTTCAGAATCACAGTTTCCTATGTCATTTGAGTGGTTAAAATATGTAAATTTACAAACTTTGAGTGCGATGGATGTGGATGATGGTCTAAGATTAGTGGTCCTTGGTGTGAGTCTTATGTTCATGTTCTCCATGTAATATGTCTGACGATTATTTCATCTGTTTTGCAGGTTTCTTCCAGTAGGGCCTCTGCTTCAGTCTTTGGTGCTCGTCTGCCTGCCGTAGGTTGTGCCAGCAGCCTTCCCATGTTTTGGATTTCTCAGCTTCGTGTTTGAGGGTTTTTCCCGTAAATCTTGTACTTCATCTTGTTTCATTTTTGTCGCCCGTCTCGTCATTTGCTATTGTATTTGCTTCCATTGCGTGTAGAAAACATTGTCATTTCCCAACAATTGGCATCAAAGCGCTTCCTCGCTTCTGGTAAAGGTTCTTGTAATAGTAGCTCTTGACAATGTCAAATCAGTTCATGGTACCAAATCTTTGAAAGGAGATAATGGTATATCGGAAAAGAAGAGCGGTGAAGATTGGGAGGAGAAGTGCACAGAAAAACAACCAAATCCTACACGCAAAATGAACAATTGAAAAAGATATAAAAAAAATAAAAATTAGTTATTTTAGCTTTATAAAATTAAAGATATAAATTATTATTAAATTAGTTTTTCTACTAGTCCACATAGGAAAAAAATACTTTTTGTTTTTATTGTATTACGTAGTTGCATATCATTATTTAAAACGCTAAACACACGAGAGGATTTTAGATGGAGTAGGTTTTGGGGGAAACTAGTTTCTCCGTAACATTATAAAAAGTCTTGTTTTAAAAATCGAAACAAAGGCACGTATAATTTTTTTTTTTAAATAAAAAACAAGATTTTTTATAATATTTGGGGAAACTAGTTTTCCCCAAAATTTTCTGTTTTAGATGTGGGAGTAGTTTTGGAAGTTGTTTAGGCAGTTATTGCATACAAAATTTGGATCATTAGTGAGGTATTCCGGTCCTTATATTTTGGGGAAATGGAATATAAATAGACATTAACATAGTTAAATACTTTTGTTTTTCTACATTTAATAAAAGATGAGAATTGTTATTCATGTAAGAGAGAGAAATAGAGAGAAGAATAGCCAGAGGGTTTTGGTGGAATGAAAACCAACTTGTTTTCTTCCTTGGAGTTTATTCAATATATATACTTCTCATATTTACAAAGAGTTAAATAAGGTAAATATAGAAAAGAATAATTTCATACTTATCATATATACCTACTCCTAAAATAATGCAATCACAATAATCCTTCACTATCAGGCCATGCATTTCAGCCGTGTATCACGGCTATGATTTATTGTTTTACACCCCCCCTCAAGCTAAGCGGCACAGGTGCGAGCTGCAGCATGTCGGACAAAAAATCAAGACGAGGACGAGATAGGCCTTTAGTGAAAATATCTGCCACCTGATCACCTGTGGCAATGTGGGAGAGACGCAAAAAACCGCACTGCTGTAGATCTCGAACAAAGTGTAAATCAATCTCGATATGGCGTGTGCGAGCATGAAAAACTGGATTACGAGCCATGTGTAGTGCCGAGAGATTATCACAAAAAAGTTTCGGAGGAGATAGATAAGGCCCGAGTTCCCTAAATAAAAAGGAAAACCAACGTAGCTCTGCTGCTGTTGTAGCCAGTGCTCGGTACTCGGCTTCGCTGCTGAACCTTGCAACCGTAGTCTGCTTTTTGGCTGTCCAAGCAACTAGGTTGGGTCCAATAAAAATACATGCACCAGTGGTGGAACGACGGTCATCAGGTGAACCGGCCCAATCTGAGTCGGAATAGGCGTGAAGCGAGGTGTCAGGAGACCGGGTAAAGTGAAGACCTCGGTACAGAGTACCTTTAACGTACCTAAGAATACGTTTGACTGCCACCAAATGAGAAGTGCGAGGGGAGTGCATGAACTGACACACTTGGTTGACTGCAAACGCTATGTCTGGGCGAGTGAGGGTCAAGTACTGAAGGCCACCTACCATACTCCGATATGTAGTGACATCGGTAAGTGGATCACCATCATGTGCAGAAAGATGTGACCCAGGAATAAGAGGAGTAGTGGTGGATTTACTGCCATCCATCTGAAACTTACGTAGTAGATCAGATGTGTAACGGGCTTGGCTAAGAATAAGCGAGTCATCCGAAAAATGAGTTTCAATTCCGAGAAAGAAACCAAGAGTGCCAAGACGACGACTTTCAAAAGTCGTACATATACTGTCAATGACCGAAGACACTTCGCTCGGAGAGGACCCTGTCACAATGAAGTCATCTACATACACAAGAATAGCCACAAGAGAGGTGGCAGTGTGTCGGATGAATAAAGAGCTGTCCGACTTGCTGTTGAAGAAGCCGATGAAGAGAAGGAAATCATGAAGTCGCTGAAACCACGCCCGTGGAGATTGTTTCAGTCCATATATAGACCTATGAAGACGACATACATGATCGGGAAAATCTGGGTGAGAAAACCCGGGAGGTTGAGCCATGTATACCTCCTCTTGGAGAATGCCGTTTAAAAATGCATTCCGCACATCTAGCTGTTGTATAGGCCATGAGCGAGAGTGTGCCAGAGATAGGAGTGTACGAATGGTGGGAGGTTTGACAACGGGACTGAATGTCTCGTCATAGTCAATACCCTCTTGTTGAGTGAAACCTTGTGCCACTAATCTGGCTTTGTGACGTTCTACCGAGCCATCTGCACGTCGTTTAACCTTAAAAATCCACTTGCTTCCAACAACGTTCATTGATGGATGTCGGGGAACCAAGGTCCATGTACCATTTTTATGCATGGCAGATAATTCTTCTTGCATGGCATTGTTCCAATGCAGGAGCGGAAGGGCCTGTTTTAGAGTTTTTGGTTCAAAAACAGGTGACTGTGGTGTAGTGGCAGCAAGAGCAAGTGGAAGAGGATGCTTTGTAACTTGTCGAGAATTTAATTGTGCAGGAGTGAGCACTAAATCTGCTATGAGACGGGGTTTGAAGACTCCTGCCTTAGCTCGAGTCACCATGGGGTGAGTATTGGAGAGGGCCTGTCCAGCTGGAGAAATTAAAAGAGCAGGTGGACTGTCTGGAGCAGTGGGTGGGCTTCCTGGAGGAGTGGGCTGAGCATCCTCGTATGGGCCAGAGTGCGATGGGGCGGCTGAACCAGGTTCAGCAATAGGAGATATGGTCGCTGGAGGAGGCTCAACAGGATCCGGAACTTGGTTGTTTGCAACAGTAGGCTGCCAATGCCATGATCTTGGGCCAGAATTCGGTTTGGACTGAATAGAGGAAGTTGTCGGCTGCATTTCTGTAGCCACCAAACGTGAAATATGTTGATGGTCTGCAGTTGGTCTAGCTGGTGATGATCCTGACAAAATGTTAGAAGACATGGGAAAATTCGATTCGTCAAAAAGAACATGTCTAGAAACATAAATTTTTCCCGTTGATTGGTCGAGGCACCGGTAACCTTTTCGAAAATTATCATAGCCAATGAAGACACAAGGAGAGGATTTGGGCATTAATTTATGAGAGTTGTATGGGACGAGATGTGGAAAACAAAGACACCCAAAAGCCTTAAGTGTTTTGTAGTCCGGAACTTGCTTGAGCAATTTTTGAAAAGGAGAAATGTAACCAAGTTGCCTCATTGGCAGTCGATTAATAAGATAAACAGCTGTGTTGAAAGCTTCAAGCCAATAGGCTTCGAGGAACACCTCGCTTGAGACAAATGCACAAAGGCCCATAGACACAATATGACGGTGTTTTCGTTCAACTGTACCATTTTGTTGGGGGGTGTATGGGCACGTAGATTGATGCTTTATTCCATGAGACTTAAGATATAAGGCAAATTGGCGATTTATGAATTCACCTCCCCCATCAGTTTGTATCGTTTTTATAGTGTGTATAGCAGATATTTTTCGACTTAATTGATTTTCAATTTGGAGTTTAAAGGAAGCAAAAACATCCAACACATCAGATTTGTGAAATAAAGGATAAAGCCAGACAAATCTCGAATAATCATCAACTATGCTTAAATAAAAATGATAACAACTATTTGAAGTAATCGGGGAGGGACCCCATACATCCAAATGTAAAAGCGCAAGTGGTGCGCAAGAATGAAAATTACGAGCAATAAAAGGTAACTGACTCGATTTTCCTAACGGACAAATATGACAAAAAGACTTTGAAATAGTTCCACTAACAGGTAGATGAACTTTATTGACTAAAGACTTGAAAACCTGAAGAGACGGATGACCGAGGCGTGCGTGCCAAGTATCAGAAGATGCACGTTCGCCAATAAGAGCAAGAGGACTGACGCGAGCGGAAGAGTCAAAGCGGAGCTGGTATAGACCATCCGAGATATTGCCAGAGAGAATAATCTGCTTCGTGGTGTTGTCCTTCACACGAAAACCAAAAGCGTCAAGTTCAAAGAAGCAGTTATTATCATGGGAAAAACGACGAATAGACAAAAGAGACTTATGTAATGTAGGAACATGTAAAACATTACGAAGAATAAAATTTCGACTATAAGAAGTAAGAGCAGAATGACCAATAGAAGAAATGGGTATACGAGAACCATTGGCTATGGTAACCGAATCGGTACCTGTATAAGGAGAAGTGGTGGAGAACCCATTAGATGATGGAGTCATGTGGTTGGTAGCCCCTGAATCGAGCACATAGGTCGGAGCCACAGAAGAATTGCTTGCATCATAATTGACCATGTCTGGTTGAGTGTGATTACTGAACAAAGCAAAATTACCTCTGTCAGGACAAGTGTGAGCATGATTAGAACAAACTTGACATGTAGTATGTTC